>JAJOOB010038720.1:0-13271 GCA_029582485.1 Solanum tarapatanum | reverse complement strand
CTCCCTAATGTAAAAGTAAATGAAGGTATGAAAGGTGTGAACTATTACTAGGACTTTCTTGAGGGTTTCTACATAGTGTAAGGGAGGGTATGAGACTTCTCTTGCACATTTCCCTTGTGGGATCCTAAGAGATGGTTGTAGTAGTGTTCTCTTATGATTAGGATGATTATGGCTTATGTATGTTTAGGCTATGTTATGTATGATCATTATGAATACGGTAAGTTATGATGAAATATGATCTTATGAATGTATGCATGAAGTAGGTTACTTAATGTGATACTTGGCTTTTAATAGGGTTATGGGATTCTATTCTTTGCATTTCACTAGTATTGCTTGGGTTGTCTACATGTTGGGATGATATTATGTTGGGTTGTACCGTGATACTTACTTTATGTGCATATTGGATTTACTTGGTAAAAAGCATGTATTGGCTAAATGTCCTTATGCATGTTTCAAATGGTTTTTGTGCATAGTAGCCATACTTAGTACGTGTGTTATACTAACCCCTATTTTCTCCCTTTTTCCTACACATTTAGGTTCGGGCCGTTGAGGATTCAAGTTTACCTCTCAAGACACTTGGAGTTGCTTCCCCAAGTTGGTGAGTCCTTAAGTCCGAGGACGAGACCATATGATCTAGCTTCTATGTTTAGTCATTTGCCTATGTTGTAAGACCTTGTTGTACTTCCCTATTTCTAGACTTCTACTTGATGTAAGGGCTAAGTCCCATTTTTGATACTTCTATGTCTAGATGGTACATTGTGACGAAGTTAGATTCTATTTTTCATATATGAAGTGAAGTTGAACTTCCAAAGTAAAAGTTTTAAATTTTCCGTAATTTTATTCTATGATACATGCTATGATGAATGCTGAGGACTTGTATAAGACCTCTTTGAGGTCGAATAAGCCGGTAACGACTTAGGGGTGCTCTCAGGTCATTACAAGTTTAGACCCCTATTCGGGGTAACCAAAATGTGGAAACTTAGTGGGGTAAGGAAAAGGCCAAAATAACCCTCCTTAATTCAAATAAATTTCCTTAACTGGACAGGCTGAACTCAAATGAGCAGATCTCCCTCATTCGAACTCGTAATTTAGAAAACGTGTTGGAAAGAGGAATCAAAGATTTTTCATTTTGATATCTCATGGGTCACCTAAATCATCATATGCTGAAAGTTATGGTTGGTTGATGTTGACCCAAACTAACAATTTAAGACTAACTTACAAAATTCTCAGTTTTTCTCTTTCCAATTTAGTTCTTTCTAAAATTAGCTTTTTCTAAACCCGAGGTGTTACAATATCTCCCTCTTGGGAACACTAGTCCTCGAATGAGATCACTATAATTAAGACTAAGGGTGGCAACATCTAACACCTAGTTCAAGCTCCCAACTTACAATACAACACAACATAGCATATCAATTTAAAGAGTTTTACAAAAAGTCATTACATTGCTGTGGAATTTCTTTGGAAGGGAAGAGATGTGGGTTTCTCTTCTTCATATCATTCTCAGCTTCCCAAGTAGCTTCCTCAACAAACTGATTCCTCCATAAGACCTTGAGTGATGCTACCTCCATGGTTTCAACTTGCAAATCTGACGATCAAGGATCTCAACGGGTATCTTCTCATAAGATAGGTTGTCTTTAACACCAACATTCTTCGTAGTTATAATAAGTGAAGGATCTCCCATACACTTCTTCAACATAGAAATGTGAAACACTAGATGGACTACTGCTAACTATGGCGGTAGCTCCAACTCCTAAGCTACATTGCCAATTATCTTTGATATCCGGTAATGATTGATATACTAGTGACTAAGCTTCCCCTTCATGCCAAACCTCATAACACCCTTAATGGGTGAAACCTTTAAATAAACCTAATCATCCACTTGAAACTCCAATTCTTTTCTCCTAACATCAGTATAGGATTTCTGACAAATTTGTGTTGTTTTAAACTTGTCTTAAATGATCTTCACTTTCTCCATAGCTTGATGAAGTAAGTCTGGTCCTACCAACCTAGCTTCACTAACTACAAACCATCCAATTGGAGATATGGATCCTCTCCCATAAAGAGCCTCTAAGGAGCCATCTAGATGCTAGAGTTATAATTGTTGTTGTAAGAAACCTCTATAAGAGGTTACACTTGAAATCGATCGCACACACCCTCAACATATCCTGTAAAGTTTGAATTGTACACTGTGCTTAACCACCAATCTGAGGATGGAAAACAGTACTCAAATTCACCTTCAAACCCAAACCTTTCTAGAAAGACTTCAAAAATTATGCGGTAAATTGCGCATCTCTATCTAAAATTATGGAAACTAGAACTCCATGAAGTCTAACTACCTATTGAATATATAACCTATCATAATCTTCTGTTGAATAGGTAGTCTTTACTGGAAAGAAATTGGCTGATTTAGTCATTCAATCTACAATAACCCAAATCGAATCATGTTGCCTGCGATACCGCGACAAACTAGTGAAGAAATCCATATTTATCATCTCCCACTTCCATTCCAGAATATCTATATTCTGAGTAATACCCTGGACCTCTGGTGCTCTACCTTAACTTGTTGACAGTTGGGGCACTTAGCAACAAACTCTGCAATGCACTTTTTCATGCTACTCCACCAATAGACTTCTCTCAAGTCAGGATACATATTTGTGGAATGAGGATGGATAGAATATTTAGAGGTATGAGCTTCCTCCATGATCCTCTCTTGGAGTTCATCCACCTTTGGTACACACAATCTACCTTGATACCTCAACACGCCATCTCCTCCTTGTTCAAAACCATCACTTTTTGCTTATCAACATTTGCATTCAATTCAAGCAAAACAGGGTCTTACTCTTATTTCTTCTTCACTTCAGACACTGGTGATGATTCGGTCCCATTCAGCACTACCACTTCCCTTTCATTGGAATCCAATAAGTGGACTCCCAATCGTGCAAGTATGTGTACATCTTCGGCCAACTCTTTCTTTCCTTCCTCATCATGGGTTGTACTACCCAAGACAACCCGCTCAAGGCATCATCAACAATATTAGCCTTACCTGGGTAATAGATAATACTCATGTCATAATCCTTGAGTAACTCTAACCACCTCCTCTATCTGAGATTAAGCTCTTTCTGGTTAAATACATGCTAGCGACTCTTGTGATCAGTGAACATATTAACATGAACACTATAGAGATAGTGATGCCATATTTTCAAGGCAAATACTACTACTGCCAACTCGAGGTCATGAGTCAGGTAATTCTTCTCGTGAACCTTAAGTTGTCTAGAGGCATAGGCTATAACCTTACCATTCAGCATCAAAACACAACCAAGTCCAACTCTGGACGCATCACAATACACAACAAAACCTTGTGTACCCTTCAGTAGGGTTAACAGTGGGGTAATAGTTAACCTGGTTTTCAATTCCTGAATGATTTTCTCACAAGCTTCAGACCATTAAAATTTTGTTGTCTTCTAATTCAACTTAGTCACCGGGGATGAGATAAATGAAAACCCCTTGACAAACCACCTATAATAGCCTGCCAATCCCAAGAAACTGCTAATATTATTTGGAGATATGGGTCTTGGACAATTCTGCACTTCCTCAATTTTTTGAGTGTCAACTCGTATCCCATCACCATAAATAATGTGGCCTAAGAATGTTATGAACTCAAGCCAAAATTCACACTTAGAGAATTGGGGATACAACTCTCTATCCTTAAGGATTTGGAGAACTACTCTGAGATGACAAGCATGATCTTCCTCATTCCTCGAATAAATTAGAATTCCATTAATGACTACAATAACAAATATATCAAGATACGACTTAAACACCCTATTAATAAGATCCATGAAAGTTGCAGGAGTACTGGTCAAACCAAAAGACATAACCAGAAACTCATAATGACCATAACGGGTCCTGAATGGAGTCTTGGAAATATCACCATCTCTTACCCTCAAGTGGTGATAGGCTGATCAGAGGTCTATCTTATAAAAACTATTGGCACCCACAAGTTGATCAAAAATATAATCAATTCTCAGAAAATGATACTTATTCTTATAGTGACCTTGTACACATCCTAAGTAAATCATCGTTCTTCCTCACAATTAAGACCATTGTGCCACAAGGTGAGACACTTGGTCGAATGAAACCTTTATCAAGAAGGTTTTCCGACCGCTTTTTTAACTCTTTAAACTCAGTTGGAGCCATTCTATATGGTGGAATAGAGATAGGATGAGTTTGGGGAAGGATATCTATACCGAAGTGTATTTCTCTCTCAAGAGGAACTCCCAGAAGATCGCCTGGAAAGACCTCTGGAAACTTACTCACAACTGGAACTGACTGAATAGACAGTGTCTCAGCACTAGAGTTATTAACTCAGACTAAGTGATAAATACACCCCTTGGAAACTAACTTTCTGGCCTTAAGGTATGAAATAAAATGACCCTTAGGCACTGTGAAAATACTCCTCAACTCTCTAATTGGCTCATCAGGAAGCTGGAACTTAACTACTCGAGTTCTACAATCAAAAGAGGCATAACAAGCATGAAGCCAGTCCATACCTAGAATGACATCAAAATCTACCATATCTAACTCAACAAAGTGAGCCATGGTGTCCTTGTGATTTACAGAAATGATACAATCACGTTAAACTCTCTTGGCTAGAATAGACTCACTAACCGGTGTGGAAACACTTAAGGGCTCAAGAAGTTGTTCGGGAAGAATATCAAACCTCATAGCAACATCAAGACTCACAAAATATGTACTCACACCTAGATCAAGCAATGCAAATACATCAAAACTAAAGACTTTGATCATACCAGAGACAGCATCTGGTGAATTCTCTTGCTCTTGGCGACTGGTGATAGTTTACAGACGGTTTCCTCCTCCGTCTGTCCCTAAAGTAGCTCCTCTAGGTGAAGCTCTGTCTGGCAAAACCACTGAAGAAGATTGGGCTCTATTGCCCCCATTACTATTTCCCTGCCTTTTCTTAGGGCACTCTCTCATGAAGTGACCTGCTTGACCACACTTGAACTGTCACGCCCCGAGGCTACCGCATTGACGTAAACACGAGACCTAGGATCACAAGTGACCCCAAGCTAACCCTGAGCTGGCATATCATAAGCATACTAAGATAAACTGAAATAATAAATGCTTTGCGGAATTTTAAAACATAAATACCTAATACTATCTGAATATATAATCTGGAGTTTAATAACAACTGGAAGATCAAACGCAAAGCTAAAATTGAATCTAACTATGTCTAAAATAAGCCTCTAACAGACTAGAGATGCTGGGACATTGTCCCAGCTAACTCTAGCGAAATTGAAACTGAAAGTAAAAGAAAACATGTCTATCGTCTTCAAAGAATGAGGACTCGCCACTGATAAAGCTGAATACGGATCGAGAACCGATCTACACGCGATCTGAATTCTATGAGCCTGAACCTACATCACGAGAAGATTACGCAGGGTATGTGTTAGTACTTGAAAGGTACTGAGCATGCAGGATAGGATAAAGATGAACAATATACATAATTGAACAAAGCATACTAAGCAATGATATAAGATGAATAGGGTGAAGATACTTAACATACTGAATATGAACTAAACTGAACGCACTGACCAAATTCATAACATGCTGAAAGTGAATACTGAACTGTAACTGATAACCTGGTCAATGTAATAGAATATGACTGCGGGAGCTACTACTGACCGACATAAAACCACGTGAGCTAAACGTGGAGTCTTATGTATACTCCCCATTGAGAGGACCTAATATACCTTTCCAGGGGTATAATGGAATGACTGGCGTAATCACTAAATATGATGCCCACAGAGGGGACTTAACCTATGGGAGCACGTAGATCTGTGACTATGAGGGTGACTGACCTAGTCCAACTCCGTATTAAACCTATTCCCAACTAGAATGTGTACAATACAACATAATTGAAATAAACTGGATAGTTAAAGATTCAGACATACTGACTGAAAATGCAACATTAAGTACTGATAATGAAACATTTGCAAACTGATGCAAGTATATCTGTAAAAACTGACCTAGCAAGTGTAATTCACGAACTAAACGAATCTACACAACTAGGGTTCTGAATTTCATGCAAGGATTAAGCAACATGGTTAGGAAAACATAATAATCAAATGAAGATTACTCTAACAGATAAATCACAACAATTATTTGAAGCCCTAGAAACCCTAAGTCTAAACATGATATAAGAAAAAAGAATTTTACTGAATTCTAGGGACCTAATGGGTGAAAGAAACCCATCAGTGAAATCCCACATACCTAGTGACAAATTTAATAGAGAAATCTTTCAATTTCAAGGCTGGAACTGCAGAAATCTTCTGCTTGTTCTTGAGGGGTTTGGTAGACTCTATATCATCTTTTGCTCTAAGATTATTGACTTTTTTGGTGAAAGAATCATTTAGGGTATAGTCTGATTAAGTCACTAAGCTAAACATGACAAAAACGACATAGTTTAGGGGTTAAACGAAGTTGTTTAGGTGTCCAACTCATAGTAGAAAAGATCAAATGACCCCTGACTTAGAACTTTCAGGGCCAATCGACAGGCCTGACCAATGGACCATCAACGGACCTACAGTCCGTCTTGGTCAGCTGTCGTTTGGATTTAGAACATGGGTTCTTGGGTCATGATCCACGGCCCATGGTCTGAGCTACGGTCTGTCTCTGCCAGCCATCATTTGACTTTAGAGGAGGGGTTCTGCAGGTCATGATCCACAGACCTGGACCACAACCTGTGGTCTAAAATATAGTCCATAGATTCGGCCGTGGGTTGACTATTAATTGAATTTCTGGAGGGGTTTTTGGAAAGAGTTGAGGTGGCCAACCACGGACCCCACCTACGGTTCGTGGGTCAATGTACGGTCCGTAGGTGGCCTACATTGGTGGCACATGGAACTTCAGAAAATCTGCATTTTGGTCTTTCTAGCATACGGGTTGTTACATGAAGCAACCAATGGAACCATCACGACACGCTTATGGGTGGTTCCTACCATACTTAGCACATGCATGAGTCCAAGTGGCACCTGCAACTTCAGAAAATCTGCATTTTGGTCTTTCTAGCATAAGGGTTATTACATGAAGCAACCATTGGAGCCATCACGACATGCTCCTGGGTGGTTCCTACCACACTTAGCACATGCAGGAGTCCAATTACCTCCTTGTGCCATACTACCTTGACATTGTGCAGGTCTAGCTTTGAAGTTCTGAGAATTTTGGTTCTTGAACTCACTTATGTTTCTTGGTGCAGGTGCACTTGAAGATGATGGAGTAGGTCCAGTTGACATTTTCTAAAAAGATGAACGGTTCGCATTACCCTTCTTTTGCCCGTACTCATTTCTTGTAGTCTTAGCCTTCTTGTTCCCGAACCCTTCTCTATCTCTCAGCTTATATTCCTCAACCTATTGCACATGGATCATAAGCCTGACTATATCCATATCTCCAATTAGCATAGTTGTCTTGCCCTTCTTACTTGACAAGCGAGAATCCAGATACAAATAGACTCATCCTGCTCCTCATGTCACCAACCATCTCTAGAGCATAGCGGGATAATTGAGTGAATTTAAGGCTATACTCATGCACACTCATGGATTCCTTTTTCAAGTTAAGGAATTCTCATACCTTTGCTTCCCTTAGCTCACAGGGAAAGAAACGCCCCAAGAAAGCCTCCTCGAACATAGCCAATCTCACAACTGGTGGACCTTCAGCGCTACTCTTCTTTCATTGATCGTACCAGACTTTAGCAACACCCTTCCTAGTTCTTCACAATCAACATCTGGAACATGCATCACGTCAAACACTTTTTGCAACTCTTCCACAAAGCTTTTCCTGATCCTCAGTGACACTTGAACCAGTTAAGTCTAGAGGATTCATCCTTAAGAACGCACAGATCCTAGATGTATCAGCCACATCCTGTTGATTCCCTCTTTGTTGACCAGCTTGATTGGCCACCACTTGACTCAATAACTTGATAGCATTCCAAAACTTTGCATTAGTGACCTTTCTTTGGGGTTGCACTTTAGGTGCATTAGATACCCATTAATCCTGGGATCAACATTTTTCCTAGCAGGATGACCTCGAACAACTCTTTGTGGAAGCATGATCTGAAAAGTTACATGCACAACACAAATTAAAGGGAAACTTTATAGTGTTGAACTCTATCGCACGAAAAGAAAAAGAATGAAGGGAATTGTTTCCTAAGTGTTGTAGCCTCTTAATTATAGATGTAGCGCACTTCACATTGATAACTAGGACTCTACTGACACAGCTTCGTAGAAACCATAGAACTCTTGAATGTCATGCTCTGATACAAAGTTTCTCACGCTCCGAGCCTACACTCTGGAAGCGACTGGCACTCGAGAACCATTGTCGGTCCTCAAGCAAACCCTTGGCCTGGCTCAATACTTAGCGGAAGACTTATTCAACATTAGATGAACTAAAAAGTAAAGGTTTTCTCAAACCGACACAAAATATATAACTCATAATATTTTAAAGAAAACATTCAACTAGCCAAAAGAGACAACTCAAGTCTAGAACATTAAAAATTTAAAATGAAATAGAATTCTCAAAACTCTACTATCTATGAAGCCTCTAAATACTATGATAGACATCGGTATAAGAGCCAAGACATCTTCGCAAAACTAAAAAAATAAATGGGAATCCTTCGGAAGCAAGGAGGCTCACCAAAGCAACTTTGGGATGCAAGTGGTATCAATGGAGCAGTGTTGATGACCTTGGTTACCTGTATCTTCATCATGAAAGATGCATGTCAAATGACGTCAGTACATGGAATGTACGGGCATGCAAGGGGAATTCTAAAGCACATACATGATCTGATCTGATAGAAGGGAAGAACGTACTTACCTCATCTCAACTCAACTCAACTCAGAGATACTCAAGGATACTTAAATATACTCAAAGATACTCATGATACTCAAACTCAGAAATACTGAACTTAATTCCAGAATACTCAACTCATTATAAAGCAACAAAGAAAAGATGTAGTATAAAGAAAGATTTTAAAGCAGTAAATGACAACTCAAAGTATTTAAAAATAGAATAATAACTCTTTACTCTTATTTGGGAGATTCTCAAACCGACAACCATCATTACGAGCTATGTGATGATATAAAGTCTGGCCGAGGCTTCCAAAACTATCCTATAGCGTGTCAGAGTATAAGACATTCTCAACTAACTGGATCCACTAAGCTATGTTTAATATCCATAAGGAACAATCTAAAAAGTATGACCCTTTACCCATGTTGGCATATATGGTTTATGGGACTTTGGGTTGTCTGAACTCGTCCCCATATCGATGCACAATACTACTCCCAATAATATAACTCATGCTCATATGTTTTAAAAACATTTCCTCATCCTCAACTTTGAGATAATTACTCAAAATAGTCTCATAAAAGAGATAGTGCTCAAAACTCCTCAAACTCATATGAAAACCAAGATTTTCTCTCGTTTTAAATGTAAAAGCATTTGCTTTTGGGAATACTTAGTTTCCATATATTCATTAAGAAAAATTAAACTTAAATCTCCTCATCCTCATACTCAAGTATTCAAGTCTTAAAACAAGTTTTAAAAGATTGTTAAAAGTTTCTCAAAATGACTCAAAGAACTTCCTCAAACTTTACTCTTAACTATATCATGAATTTCAATTATGAATTGGATATGCATGATATCTCAAGGATTAGTCAATATTTTAAGTGTAGATATCAAGTAGAAATTATGGGTGCGATTCGAGGGAACTCACATGAAAATAAGGTCGGAATGGTAGGGGACTTAGCGACCTTGGCACACTGAGTGGAGCGTGATGAGTCCAAGATTTGGACATATTTAGGGCTTAGTTTATAGATTTAGTGTCCTCAAAATCTTATTTTGTGCCAATAACTGATGTTAAATCCTTGATTTTTAGGTATATGGATTGAGGAACAAAACAAGGACACTAATAGACAAAAAGAAACAAACAAGCTGAAGAAATGAAGAAGAGCGAGCCAGAGGATCGCCAAAAGCACCCGGCATGTCGCCGAGTGGCTCATCAGACCGCCTAAAGTTCCAGGGTGCCAAGCCCTGAAAGAAAAAACCAAGTTGGCGAGAGAAAGGAGCAATCGGTGGATCACCGAGTAGTTCCACGATACAGTGCTAGATCACCCAAAGTTACAGAACCTTGAGGATGCTGAATGCCAATGCAGAAGGGTGATGGAAGTTACCAAAGGGTGGCTCGCCGAGTGGTTCGGCGAGCCCGACTTACTTCACCGAATGACTCTTCGCAACACATTTTTGGCAACTATAAATACATTTTTGAAATTTAGTTTAATGTCTTTCTTTTGAATCTTTTAATCCTTGAACTTTTTATCAAGTTTTTAGCATCTGGAGATAAATTTTTTCCTAAGCTTTGAGGAATTGAAAAAATTCAATTTTGAGAAATTCGAAGTGGGTCTTTGGGATTCTTCAAATAGGAGCATTGTAAGGACGAATTACTCTTATCAATTAATGGATTATCAATTCGGTAACTGTTTTTACCTTTTTATAATGTCTAGGTAAAACCTCAATTTTTGGGGGTGTGATTATGTGATTATGGGCTGATTTAGTTTATGTGTATTGTTAATTATTAGTTTAA
Source organism: Solanum tarapatanum (assembly GCA_029582485.1). NCBI lineage: Eukaryota > Viridiplantae > Streptophyta > Magnoliopsida > Solanales > Solanaceae > Solanum > Solanum tarapatanum. The sequence continues at coordinate 2,617 of JAJOOB010038720.1, read as the reverse complement.
ATGCTATTTAAAAGTGATTTTAATCAGTAATTGTGGTTTAATTTAAGAATTGTAGTTGCAAATGCAATTCTTTGTTTGTATCTTGGCTTGCTCGAGAGAGAGGTTTTAGAACTAAAATTATTGGTTGATGGTTTGTAGGTATTGGGTTGACCTGAGTTCGGCTCGAGAGAGTGAATCCTAAACCCAATCCCACACATTCAGCTCGAGAAAGTGAATGAACTAAGGTGTGGGACTTTCTTATTTTGCATGCTTGTTGATGTTCGAGAGAAATCACTTGATTCGGGGTAAACTGTTCGAGAGAAAGTTTACCTCCACTATAGCCTAGCTTACTCACTAATATTTAGCTATTTACTAATAGGTGCAATTACACATATGTTTATAATTGCCTATAATCAATCAGATCCCAATAACACGTCTCATTATTGTTAATTCCTATTGTTTGTGACTGGTGTTTGTAGTTGATAATCAAAATTAAACCCCCATTTGACACTCGTGTCACCCCTTAATTTGAATAATGTCTTTATTCGATAACTTTTATTCCTATGACTGATTTGAACATATTTATACTTCCTAATTGAATCTGAAACACATACCACTCCCTGTGTGATTCGACCCCAACTCATTTAGTTGGGTTATATACTAATTAACAATCATTGATGCTTAGAATTGGATGAAGTGTCTTTGATGACGTTATGATAATCAAAATGGCGTCGCTGTCAGGGAGTGGTGTTGTTTGAAATTTTTTGGTGAAGTTGAATTTTGTTCTTTTTAGTCATAGTTGAATCTACTTATTTTTAGTTTTGTTTTTTGTGCTTCTTGTTGAACAGAGGAAATGAGTAAATATGGTAGCAATGGTAACCAAGCGGACTACCCTCCTTCAAAGATGATGATTCTTAGGGATAACCTCCTAGATTTTAGGCATTTGGAAGGTGAGACAGTCTATGAGTTGTGGCTGCGATTTAAGACACTCTTGTTGTAGTGCCCAACTCATGGAATCCCAGATAAGATGCTAATGGATTGTTTTTATAGAGGTCTTGGTCCCAAAAACAGAGGAGTGGCTGACCAACTTTCTCCGGGTGGTCTAATACGACAACTCTATGCAATAGTATCCCAACTCTTTGATCTCAACGACCAACAAGGAGCAAGAGAGAGACCAGGAGTTATCCAAAATGCTGACCCAACTGGACCTCTTGGCTAACGAGATCATGGAATTTGAAGTAATGTACAAAAAGAAAGATAGGTACATTCATCCTCATGAGCGCAGAAATCCAAAGAACTATGAGGGTGGACAGATAGAGGAGATACTTTCACACATTCTCCACAAAGTTAAAGAACACGACAGAGTGTTGAAAGAGATAAAAGAGAATGTCTCAATGTTAAATTAGATGATTTCTTCTCATTCCATATCTATTAATCTACTGGACACCCAAATGGGCCACATTTCATACCATCTCAACCCATGCCTAGTGATACTATCGCAAACCCCAAAATGAAGTTTGAGTGGGAACTTGCGTCGTGCCACGACATAAACTAAGGCACTTCTTGGGAGGCAACCCACGTTTTTATTTGCCTTTTGTTTTGACTTTGAATAACGTGTGTTGATTGTGCAGGTTAAAGTGTGGATTGTGTTTGAAAAATGTAGGTTGGCGAGCCAAGAGTCTAGTCGGTGACTCGCCTAAGAGGTTGGCAAGCCCAACTGTGACCTCCGTTGGGCTCCTGAAAATCTAACGATGGAGCTTATAAAACTCTGCGGGCCTATGAAAAAGTAGGTGACTCACCGAACATGTCGGCAGGCCCAACTTTGTCCGCCGATTGGACCCCCAAGTTAACTGGAGGTCCTATAAAACTCGGCAAGGTAAGTAACCACTCGCCGTGTTGCCGAGTGGTTCAGTGAGGTCAACTGATATTGCCGAAACGGCAGTTCGCTTTCACATTCCCTCACTTTTAACTTCATACAATCACACCCGCACTTTAGTATTTTCAATATTTTCTGCATTTTATCGCTTTTTGGACGTTGATCTTGTGCTTGGACTGGAATACTTTGCCGCCTAGCTTTACAAATTCTTATTTTTGGCATAAAGGTTGGTTTTTCGAACCCCAAATTAGTAATTTACGGCTAATCTCAAATGCATTGATTTGAATTGTGTTGATGTGTGCTGGGCCTCTTTGAAATCATGGGTGTTGTGCTAATTTGCCTATTTTAGTTTCGTAATTGTGCCTAAATTGCTTATATTGTTGATTTCCCAAACTTTGTGCTTTAAAATTAATCATAAACTTATGGGTTGTGTTTAATTATTGTTGATTCTAGTCGGGTGAAGTCTGAGTAACCCCATATGTGCAAAATGACGTGATTTGCCCAATGATGGAGCGGTTGACGTCATTCTTAAGGGAAAAAGATGTCAAATGACCAATTTTGGCCAAACTAGGGCAAGTCTGAGTACCCTGGTGGCATGGGTCATATGCGTCTCAGCATAATTGATCATGTGTGATGTTTGATTTTATTTTTGGGGGCTGCGGGGTTCATTTTGGGAAACGGGGTTGAAAATTAGCACGTTGGAGTTTGGCGAGCTGGGTTGAGCTCGCCAAACCACTCGGTGGTTCACCAAAGTCCCCATTG
>JAJOOB010038718.1:0-15486 GCA_029582485.1 Solanum tarapatanum | reverse complement strand
TACGTCATGTTTTAAGAGTTTTACAAGCTTTATATATTGCATGTGTCTTATTGCTTTATATATTGAGTTCAGTTATTCATGAGTTGAACAGAGCCAAGGTAAGTGTTCTCTTGTACTCCTTTCAAGCTTAAGTTGTGGTTTAGTTTTCCAGCTCGCATACTCGTATATTCAATGTACTGATGCCAGTTGGCCTGCATCTTATGACGATGCAGACACAGGTACCCAGGGTCAGCATCCGGCACGCCGTTGATCCAATTGAGCACTCTAGAGTCAGTGGTGAGCCTCCTTGCTTTCTGGAGGACTCGGTTGTTTTGTTCTTTTAGTTTTGTTTTAATTAGGGTGTTGTGGGGTTTGTCCCAACATCCATCCCAGTATTGTAGAGGCTTCATAGACAGTCAGTCAGTTAGTATTGAATCTCTCATCTATGTATATATGTAAATATTCTATTTTGAGACTCGAGTTGCCTTTTTGGCCAGATTTTATCAGTTGGTTGTTTTATAACCTTTCGTTGCATTGAGTTGTGCTGTTGAGTTAAGTTTCCGCTGAGTTAAGAAAGTCAGGCCAAGGGTTCGCTTGGGGGCCATCAATGGTCTCCGAGTGCCGGTCCCGCCCAGGGTGTAAGCTCGGGGCGTGACATACTCCCTACACCCCAACCGAACCTCCACAACTATAACCTGCATAAAACCAGCCCGACCTAACAGTTCACAATTTACAAGCACATATCTCAACAACAACATTCTAACAATCACATAGTCTCAACAACAAGCTCAACATTCATCAATTACAATCTCCACAACTACAACCTGCTTAAAATCAGCCCAACCTAACAGCTCATAATTCACATAGCACATAGATCAACCACAACAATCTAACAATTACATATCCTCAACAACAAGCTCAATATTCATCAATCAAATTCCACAGAAAGGCACTCACAAAGTTCCACAGAGAGGCACTCACAAGATCAGTAAAACACAATACCAAGTTCACTAATGATAAATATATGCAATGCAATGGAATGCAATGTCAAGTATAGTGATACATGTCTGACATAGTGATACACACCCGTTGTCTCTCAGTCCAGGACCCATGAGGGACATATCTGTCCATGCATCCATCGCGGCGCACGATACAACCCTTGATGATAGTAACCATCGCAGTGCGCGATGTACGTCCCTTGAAATATAGTATCCATCGTGGCGCGCGATACGTCCCTCGAAATGGTACATCCTCTTTAATTTCTTATTCTTTCTCAATTTACATAACACTTGTCACAACCATGTCTCAGAACAATGCACATGACATGCACAAATAATGACGAGATGACCATTTTCATAATATTGTACAATTCACAACAACACAATCATGATACAACATCAACAATGATTCAACAAGCATTTCAAACTATTCTCGACACATCACACACAAACAATTAATCACATTACCTTTTATTACCCCTTTTTCATCATTACAATTAATCAATGTGGACAAGTCAACTCATCACCAAGTCTCATTACCCCCAAACACATATTACAAGGAAATACACATATTTCATACACTTAACAAGTGTTTAGAAATCCACTTGCCTCAAATAGTCGAACAATCACTCTGGGACTTGAGCCTTCCCCTTTCGTTAGGCTTCCAAATCAATGCAATCTATTCAAATAATTAATCACAATAAGTTTTCAAAACTAACAACAACCATATTACTATAGGTCTAGCCTAGACCCAAAAACTTATACAAACTTAAAACCAAGTTCCTAAATTTTGATGCCAATTGTCATGTCAACCCTCACATTTCCAAATTTCAAGTCTAGGGTTAAATTTCCATTCTTCAATACCATAAATCTAATGGTATTTATATAATAGTATATATTCAATATTTAATTACCTATCTCAATATGTCAAAACTTAACTCATAATGTGATAATAATAACAAATTAAGTCAAATTACCAATCATCCACGGAAAGAACACCACCTCCGAACCTAAGAATACATACGTCCTCACCTAATTGCTAACCACACATAGTATAGCAATCATTACATATCAACCATTTATTAAATTATCAATAATCAAATCCTCCGACCAATATAATAATGTGATGATTTTCAAGACATTAAAAAAAAGAAAGGCAAGAAACACAAAGAGTACGCTAATAATATCCTTCCTTTTGGTGCAAAACTAATTGCCACTGCACCAATCATTGGCAACAATTATCACAGAACCCCAAACGCATTGAACAATTTATATTCCAATCCAAATTCAACTATAGTATATTAAAGATTGTTCCACTAACGTCTAACCAAAATTTAATATTACAGAAATTCATGATCGCATTCGGTGATGAAAAATTGTGAACAATTCTTACCTGAAGTCGGTGCCCTCTCGTCCGACGCCACCCAGGAAATTTTCTCCTCTTCTTATTATCTTTTCTTTTCATATAAAAATAATCAGATAAACCCTACTACTTAGTTTAATATATAAGGGTCAAATAGTATAGGGTTTTAAATAAATTATTACTTTAACCCATTAGTTACAAACTAAATTAATTATTTAAAAATTATTTGTCAATTAAATAACCGTAGTTATCGAATAGTTCAAAAAAAATCTCAAACACACTTTATCGACTGACCAGAAATTACTTGAGACAACTATCAAGAGGGGTAAAACGGTAATTTTATAAAAATATCCAAAAATGACCTTTCGGGTCATTACAATAATATGGTTGATAAATTAGACGACAAATAAAACTATACTAAAAGACATAATATTATTATATGATATGACCAATTGACCTACATATTATAAAACTAATAAAAAATCTTAAAATTGTTGAGAGAAAATTTCTCATACACAAAACTCTCTAAGCGACTACATCGTGGATTCTATTGTGTTCTTGATATGAGAAGAGCGATCTTCAATTTATAGGATTCCAAACATATCCTCTAAGGAAGGAATAGCTCATATATGGAAGAAAATTATATTTTTCTTTCAGGAAAAGTAAAAACATTTATGGTAATGTTTTGTCTTTTCTTTTAGGAAAAAATAAACTTCAAATAAGGTAAAAAAATTAGGGCAAAACCCTAACAGTTCATTGCATATATTTAATATTCTTAAAGTTGTTCTCTTTTATATATTTTGGCCCTTTGAAACCTTCAAATATTTAATTTAAAACTTCAAGATGTCTTTTGGTATTCCTTTATTTTTATCTATATAAATTCATCTTTTTTGTTTCATGAACCTCACATTCAAAATTCTAATTTTCATTTTATAGTTAAAGTAGTGAAGCCATCAACATCTAAAGTATATGATATACAGTAAAACCTGTCTAAATTAATATAGGTGGGACCATGAAATATTATTATTTTATAGAGGTATTATTTAATCGATAAATTATTATTTCTTAATTTACGGAGTGTTTCGACACCGAAAAATTATTCAGGGATGAAATCTCAAAAAAATTGAAAGAACTTACCTGTGAAAACGTCATTCATGAACTTGAGGTCATGATTAATGATCTCGTTTACCACAATAAAATTGACATTAATAACCTATTGGATGGGTGAAAATGTTACATGTTAAGAAGTCTAGAGATTAGAACAAATTGTGGATATCTTTGGAAAAATAATGTTGATGATAAAGTTGAAGATGATACAACACATTTGGAACCAGTTACGCGTAAGGAAACACTTACATCTAGAACTCTTCACAATTTTATGGTGCTATTAGAAAAGATAACACCGAATTTTTTGGTTGCAATAAGAAAAGTTAGAGATGAGCTTCAACTAGATTTAAATTTTAACAAAAAAATAGAACATATAGAATCATATTTCACTAAATTTCTTAGATATATTTGTACTTTCAAAGAATTATTAATTTATAATATTAATGGGACAATATATTTATATAGAGGTCTTCTGAAAATATATTATCTTATTATCTTATCGAAATGAATGTTTTTCTCCATTGGCCCAAGTCGAGACCGGAGGAAATTATTATCTTAGAGAAATTATTAATTAATCAAGTATTAATTTAGAGAGGTTTTACTGTATCTACCTTAGTCTGCTTATATATCACTTTACGAAAATAAAGTGATTTTTCTATTTGATTCATGCTTTAGTTTGACTCGATGGAGAAGACTTTTGAATTTTGATTGGATATGAGATAAGTGTCGACACAAACTTAGAAAATTATGTACCGATTTTGTATTTCTTTTTCCATTTATATAATGTTATGATTAAAGTCTTAAGAAAGATGTGTATGTTATTTTTTTCTTCTATGTTTATTTTTTATATTTGTTTATTAGTCTTCTTTAATTTAATTTTCTATAAAAAAAATTATTATCATAACATTTATTTGAGATTGTTGCATTTTAGTACTCATTACACGCATGTTTTCACTGAATTCTAATTGTCCTAACGAATTTATAAAATATTGCATGAGACATAGTGCAACGCACATGTCCAGAAACTAGTCACATAAATTAAGATGAAGATAGTAAATAAAAGGGAAAATGGTAGAAAAATATCCCACAACTTTCATTTATTAATTGACTTTATTTTTACCATTAAAATTAAGTTATTTATACCCTCGCCGTCTACAAAGTTGTCACTCGTACCCCTCAATTGGATAGAAAACCCCAAGTCAACTTCGATTTTACTTAAATTACCCAATTTTAACCCGATCCGACCCGCCTAATCATATAACCCACTTCTGTTCATCTTCATCTTTTAAATTTGTGTTTCATTCCAAAACAATAAAATCATCAAACACAACCCAACAATATGAAAAATAACGTAATAATGAGCATGAACACAAGAACACAACAATAATTACATATGGTTAACCAGAGCATTATTTTCCAGTCAAATCTAAAAATTTGTCGAAATTACTGGAGCTTGGAGTTCTGGTTCATCGTTGGTGGTTTGCTTTGGTCTACCGGAATGGGGGTTTCGCAATGGTGGATGGACATTGTTTGCGATGTGGGTCTGAAGAAGGTCGAAAGAGTGAATTTTTGGTTGTTTTGGTGGTTGTTTCAGGTTGGGTTTTGTTTACTAGTTGTTGGTTGGTAGTGACTTGTCGGATATGGAGATGAGGAGAAGAGAGGGTTATGGTGGCTTAGAGGTCTGAACAGTTGGGGGGGGGGATTGGTTGGTTGTTGTTTGGTTGCCGAAAGAGGAAGGATGTTTGGTTGAAATAATGGTGGGTTGTCAAAGAAGAGAGTAAAAATGGAATTGTTTGATGGTTTGGGTGGTGGTTCCGATGGTGAGTTGGTCGGAGATGAGGGTTTTGGGTGAATCAATTATGCTCTTTTAACAAGTTTGGCTTACTCAAAGAATTAATGTATCCTTGTTTGACATTGAAGATCAAAAGATCTCCATTGGTAAGGAGCAGAAGGTTAAAAGATGAACAAAAATGGGTTATATTAATAGGGGGAATAGATCGAGTTAAAATTGGTAATTTAAGTAAAATCAGGTTATTTTTGTTGATATGGGATTTTCTATCCAATCAATTATATATAAAAATAAAAAAAGGTATAATGGATTGGTGGAGCAGCAACACCACTAGTTAAACACCACAAATACCAATTGGTTGGAAGAAATAATTGTTTGGCCAAAATGAGAGAGATTTATCTTAAAAAATAAAGTACGCACCCTTTGAGAATGGTGCTATAAATTTAGATTCGTATGGTGTAGGACTAGTAATTATTATTGGATGATATCCAATGTTCTTTACTTTTAATGGGATTCTAATATGTGGTGAGCCATGTAACTGAAATTTTTTGGCTATATTTATGCTGAATTTTGGATTGCCGAAAATCCATTGACTATATTACACGAAAATTGGTAAAATCGGGGTTTACTTGCTTTGGGGCTCGTTTGAACTTGAATATGTGTCGTTTGCCCCTCGAGATGAACTGGCTCTATTTCTAAGGTTTTAACGGATGTTCTTGAAAAATTTCTGCCATTTTTTTTTTGGAATTTTGGATCACGAAAAATCCATGTACATAGTACATGAAAATCTGCAAAATCTGGGTTTACCTGCTTTGGGCTCGTTTGAACTTTAAAATGTGCGTGTTTGCCCCTTGGGATGAGTTTGGTCCATTGCTAAGGTTTTAACGGACGTCTGTGAAACTTTCGGCCATTTTTTTGTTGGAATTCTGGATCACCAAAAATTCATGGAGTATAGGACACGAAAATTGGCAAAATCTGGGTTTACTTGGTTTGGGGCTCGTTTGAACTTGAAAATGCACTGTTTGCCCTTCGGGAGGAATTGGCTCCATTGCTAAGGTCTTAACGGACGTCCATGAAAAATTTAGCTAGTTTTTTGCCGGAATTTTGGATCACGAAAAATCTATGGATATAGCACACAATAATCGGCTAAATCTTGGTTTTTCTGTTTTGGGGCTCGTTTGAACTTGATAATTTGTCTGTTTGCTCTTCGTGACAACTGGTTCATTGCTAAGGTCTTAACGGATTTCCTTGAAAAATTTCTGCCATTTTTTTGTTGGATCCGGATTACTAAAAGTCTATGGACTATAGCATATGTAAATCGGTAAAATCTAGGTTTACCTGCTTTGGGGCTCGTTTGAACTTGAAAATGTGTCTTTTTTCCCCTCTGGACGAACTGGCTCCATTGCTAAGGTCTTAACGGACTTTTATGAAAAATTTTGGCCATTTTTTTGCTGGAATTTTGGATCACAAAAAATCCATGGACTATAGCACACGAAAACTACAAAATCTAGGTTTACCTGCTTTGGGGCTCGTTTGACTTGAAAATGTGCTCGTTTGTCGCTCGGGATGAACTGGCTCTATTGCTAAGGTCTTAACGGTGTATGAAATTTTTTGGCTTTTTTTATCAGAATTCTGGATCACAGAAAATTCATTGACTATGTACACGAAAATCGGTAAAATTTGGGTTTACCTGCTTAAGGGATCGTTTGAAATTTAAAATCCGTCCATTTTCCCCTCGGGATGAACTAGCTCCATTACTAAGGTCTTAACAGACATCTATGAAAAATTTTGGTCATTTTTGCCGTAATTTCGGACCACCAAAAATTCATGGACTATAGCACACGAAAATTAGAAAACTCAGCATTTACCTGCTTTGAGGCTCGTTTAAACTTGAAAATGTGCCCGTTTGCCCCTTGAGATGATCTAGCTCCATTGCTAAGGCCTTAACGGACGTCTATGAAATATTTCGGTCTTTTTTTGCTGGAATTCTGGATCATAAAAAATCCATGGACTATAGCACACAAAAATTAGAAAAATCTAGGCTTACCTACTTTGGGGCTCGTTTGAACTTGAAAATGCGCCTGTTTGCACCTTAGAACGAATTGGTTCCATTACTAAAGTCTTAACGAATGTCCATGAAATATTTCTGCCATTTGTTTATGGAATTTCGGATCACAAAAAATCCATGTACTATAGCACACAAAAATTGGCAAAATCTGGATTTACCTGCTTTGGAGCTCGTTTGAACTTGAAAATGCGCCTGTTTTCCCCTTGGGACGAACTGACTCCATTTCTAAGGTCTTAATGGACGTCCATAAAAAAATTCTGCCATTTTTTACCAAAATTCTGTATCACAAAAAATCCATGGACTATAACACATGAATATCGGCAAAATTTGGGTTTACATGCTCTGAGGCTAGTTTGATCTTGAAAATGCTCTTGTTTACCCTTCAGGATGAGCTAGATCCATTGCTAAGGTATTAATGGACGTCCATGAAAGATTTTGGCCATTTTTTTGTCAGAATTCTATAACACAAAAAATCCATAAACTATAGCACACGAAAATCGGCAAAATCTAGGTTTACCTGCTTTAGGGCTCGTTTGAACTTGAAAATGCGCATGTTTGACCCTGGGGACAAATTGGCTCCATTAATAAGGTCTTAACGGACGTTCATGAAATATTTCTGCCATTTTTTTGCTGGAATTCTGAATCACAAAAAATTCATGAACTATAGCACACGAAAATTGGCAATATCTAGGTTTACGTGCTTTGGGGCTCGTTTTTAACTTGAAAATATGACCGTTTACCACTCGGGAAGAACTGGCTCCATTGCTAAAGTCTTAATGGACGTCTATGAAAAATTTCGTCCATTTTTATCCTGAATTCTGGATTACAAAAAATTCATGGACAAAGCATACGAAATTCAGCAAAATTTGGGTTTACCTGCTTTTGGGCTCGTTTGAACTTGAAAATTTACTCGTTTACCCATCGAGACATATTGGCTCTATTTTTAAGGTCTTGACGGATGTCTATGAAAAATTCAGCCATTTTTTGCCGAAATTTTGGATAACAAAAATCCATAGACTATAGCACGAAAATTGGAAAAATATGGGTTTACCTAGTTTTGGGCACGATTGAACTTTAAAATGCGCGCGTTTTCCCCTCGCATCAAATTGACTCAATTACTAAGGTCTTAACGAATGTTCATGAAAAATTTTGGTAATTTTTTTGTCGGAATCCCTGATCCCAAAAAATTCATGGACTAATAGCACACGAAAATCGGCAAAATCTGGGTTTACCTACTTTGGGCTCCTTTGAACTTTAAAATGTGCTTGTTTGCACCTCAGAATGAACTGACTCCATTGCTAAGGTCTTAACGGATGTCCATGAAATTTTTTAGCAATTTTCTTTTGCAGGAATTCTGAACAAAATATCAATGGACTATAGCACACGAAAATTGGCAAAATCTGGATTTACCTACTTTGGGGGTCGTTTCAACTTCAAAATGCTCCTGTTTTCCCCTCGTGACGAACTAGCTCTATTACTAAGGTCTTAACAGACGTTCATGAAAAATGTCGGCTATTCTTTTGCCGAAATTCCAAATTATAAAAAATCTATGGACGATAGCACACAAAAATTTGCAAAATCTAGGATTAGCTGCGTTGGCGCTCGTTTGAACTTGAAAATGTACCCATTTGCACCTCGGTGCGAACTAGCTCCATTGGTAAGGACTTAACAAATGTCCATGAAAAACTTTGGTCATTTTTTTCTAGGAATTCCGGATCACAAAAAATCCATGGACTATAGAACATGAAAATCGGTAAAATCTAAGTTTACTTGCTTTGGAGCTCGTCAGAACTTGAAAATGTATCTGTTTACCCCTCGGGATGAACTGACTCCATTGTTAAGGTCTTAACGGACGTCCATTCAAAATTTTGACATATTAATCCAGAATTTCGAATCCTAAATATCCATGGACTATAGCACACGAAAATTGGTAAAAATTGGGTTTACCTGCTTTGGGGCTCGTTTGAAATTGAAAATGCGCCTATTTGCCCATCGGGATGAACTGACTCCATTGCTAAGGTCTTAACGGATGTCATAAAAAATTTCGGCCATTTCTTTGTCGAAATTCTGGAACACAGAAAATCCCTGGATTATAGCACACGAAAAGCAACAAAATCTAGGTTTACCTGCTTTGGGGCTCGTTTGAACCTAAAAATGCACCCGCTTGCCCCTCGGGACGAACATGCTCCATTACTAAGTCTTAATAGACGTCCATGAAAAATTTCTACCATTTTTTTGCCAGAATTCTGGATCAGAGAAAATCCATGGACTATAGCACATGAAATCGGCAAAATCTTGGTTTACCTTCTTTGGAGCTCGTTTGAACTTAAAAATGTGTCCGTTTTCCCATCCGGATGAACTGGCTCCATTTTTAATGTCTTAACGGACGTCCATGAAAAATTTCAGCCATTTTTATTCGAAATTCCGAATCACAAAATATCCATGGACTATAGCACACGAAAATCGGCAAAATCTGGGTTTACGTGCTTTGGGGCTCGTTTGAACTTGAAAATGCATTTGTTTGTCCCTCGTGACGAACTGACTTCATTACTAAGGTTTTAACGGACGTCTATGAGATTTTTTTGCCTTTTTTTGTCGGAATTCCGGATCACAAAAATCTATGGACTATAGCACATGAAAATTGGTAAAATTTGGGTTTACCTGCTTTGGGATTGTTTGAACTTTAATATGCGTCGTTTGCCCCTCGGAATGAATAAGGTCCATTGGTAAGGTCTTTTTGGATGTCTATGAAAATTGGCAAAATTTGGGTTTACCTGCTTTGGGGCTCGTTTGAACTTTAAAATGCGCTTGTTTGCCCCTCAGATGAACTGGTTCCATTGCTAAGGTCTTAAGATGTCCATGAAGAATTTCGGCAATTTTTTTTGCAGAATTTTGGATCACAAAAAATTCATGGACTATAGCACACGAAAATTGGGATAATCTGGGTTTACCTGCTTTGAGGCTCGTTTGAACTTGAAAATGCGTCTGTTTGCCCCTCGGGACGAGTTGGCTCCATTGCTAGGGTCTTAATGGATGTCCATGAAAAATTTTGGTCTTTTTTTTGCTGAAATTCTAGATCACCAAAAATTCATGGATTATAGCACACGAAAACGGCATAATCTGGGTTTACTTGCTTTGGGGCTCGTTTGAACTTTAAAATGTACCTGTTTGCCCCTCGGGACGAACTGACTTCATTGTTAAGGTCTTAATGGACGTCCATGAAAATTTTTGGCATTTTTTTGCGGGAATTTCGGATCACGAAAAATTCATGGACTATCTAGCACATGAAAATTGGTAGAATTTGGTTTGCGTGCTTTGTGGCTCATTTGAACTTGAAAATGTGCCTTTTTGCTCCTTGGGACGAACTGGCTCTATTGCTAATGTCTTTGAAAAATTTCAGCCATTTTTTCTCGGAATTCTGGATCACAAAAAATCCTTGGACTATAGCATATGTAAATTGGTATAATTTGGGTTTACTTGCTTTGGGGTCGTTTGAACTTGAAAATGTGTCTGTTTGTCCCTCTAGATTAACTGGCTTCATTGTTAATGTCTTACCGGACGTCTATGAAAAATTTCAGCCTTTTTTTGGTGGAATTCCGGATCAGAAAAATTCATGGACTATAGCACACGAATATTGGTAAAATTGGGTTTACCTGCTTTGGGCTCGTTTCAACTTTAAAATGCGTTGTTTTCCCCTCGGGACTACTGGCTCCATTGTTAAGGTCTTAGCGGACATCCATGAAATTTTTTGGTCATTTTTTTCCGGAATTTTGATCGCAAAAAATCCATGGACTGTAGCACACAGAAATTGGCAAAATTTGGGTTTACCTACTTTGGGGCTCGTTTGAACTTGAAAATGCATTTGTTTTCCTCTCGAGACGATCTGGCTCCATTGTTAGTGTCTTAACGGACGTCTATGAAAAATTTCAGCCATTTTTTTGTCGGAATTCTGTATTAGAAAAATCCATGGACTTTAGCACATAAAAATCTGTAAAACTCTAGTTTAGCTGCTTTGGGGTTTGTTTTAACTTTAAAATGCGTTTGTTTGCCCCTCGGGATGAACTGGCTCCATTGCTAAGGTCTTAATGGACGTCCATGAAAATTTTCTGCCATTTTTTTGCTGTAATTTTGGATCACCAAAAATCCATTGACTATGGCACATGAAAATTGGTAAAATTTTGGTTTTGCTTTGGGGCTCGTTTGAACTTGAAAATGCGTTTGTTTGTCCCTCGGGACGAACTGGTTCCATTGCTAAGGTTTTAACGGACGTCTATGAAAAATTTCGGCCATTTTATGGTCAAAATTCCGGATCACGAAAAATCAATGGACTATAGCACATGAAAATTGGCAAAATTTGGGTTTACCTGCTTTGGGGCTCGTTTGAACTTGAAAATGCGCCTTTTTTTCCCTCGGGACGAACTGTCTCCATTACTAAGATTTTAACGGACGTCCATGAAAAATTTTGGTCAATTTTTTGCCGGAATTTTGGATCACAAAAAATCCATGGACTATAGCACACAAAAATTGGCAAAATCTGGGTTTATCTGCTTTAGGACTCGTTTGAACTTGAAAAGCGTCTGTTTGCCTCTTCGGGACAATCTCGCTCCATTGCTAAGGTCTTAACGGACGTCTATGAAAAATTTTGGCTATTTTTTTGCCGGAATTCTGGATCACCAAAAATTCATGGAGTATAGCACACAAAAATCGGTAAAATTTGGGTTTACCTGCTTTGGGGGTCGTTTGAACTTTAAAATGCACTTGTTTTCCTCTCGGCACGAACTGACTCAATTACTAAAGTCTTAACGGACATCCATGAAAATTTTCGGCCAATTTTTTACCGGAATATCGCATCACTAAAAATCCATGGACTATATAGCTTGCCAAAATCGGCAAAATTTGGGTTTACCTGATTTAGGGCTTGTTTAAATTTGAAAATGCGCTTGTTTACCCATCGGGATGAACTGGCTCCATTACTAAGGTCTTAACGGACGTCCAGGAAAAAATTTTCCCATTGGTTTGCCGGAATCCCAAATCTAAAAAAATCCATGGACTATAGCACACGAAAAGTAGCAAACAATTTGGGTTTACTTGGTTTGAGGCTCGTTTGAATTTCAAAATGCACATGTTTTCCCATCAGGACGAACTGACTCCATTGCTAAAATCTTAACAGACGTCTATGAAAAATATTGCTTATTTTTTTGCTGGAATCCCAGATCACAAAAAATCTGTGGACTAATAGAACACGAAAATCAGCAAAATATGAGATTACCTACTTTGGGCTCGTTTGAACTTGAAAATGCACCTGTTGCGAACTGGCTCCATTGCTAAGGTCTTAACGAACATCCATGAAAAATTTCGGCCATTTTTTTTATCAAAATTCTTGATCACACAAAATTCATGGACTATATCGCACACGAAAATCGGCAAAATAGGGGTTTACCTGCTTTGGGGTTCATTTGAATTTGAAATTGCACATGTTTGCCCCTCGAGACGAGCTGACTCCATTACTGAGGTCTTAACGGACGTCCATGAAAAATTTCAGTCATTTTTTTGCCAGAAATTTGGATCACCAAAAATCTATGGACTAGCACACGAAAATCGGCAAAATCTAGGTTTACCTGCTTTGGGGCTCGTTTAAACTTTAAAATGCACCTGTTTTCCCCTCCGGACGAACTGAAACCATTGCTAGGGTATTAAAGAACGTTCATGTAAAATTTCGGCCATTCTTTGCTGGAATTCCGGATCAGAAAAAACCCATGGACTATAGCACACGAAAATCGGGATAATCTCGGTTTACCTGCTTTGGGGCTTGTTTGAACTTGAAAACATGTTCGTCCCGAGGGGCAAACAGGCCCCAAAGCGGAAATGAGCGTTAAAAAATAGTATGAGTATTCTTGAGGTCCTCATAAAGTTTTTTAAGGAATTTTTTTTTGGGTGCGCCAGGCTCCAAATCCATGGACTAATATACGTAAAATAGAGGGATTTGGGTGATTCGTAAAAAAAGGCTTTTAAATGAGGAAATTGGTGTAAAAATGGTGTTAGTATGTGTCAAGATTCCCCAACTCATTATGGAGGTCCTTATAAAGTTTTTTGAGAAATAATTTTGGGTGTGTTGAACGCCATATGGGCTAATACGAATGAAAAATCGAAGAATTTAGGCGATTTGTAAAAAAGTGCCTGTAAATGAGGAAATAAGTATTAAAAAATGGTGTGAGTATACATGAAGGTTCCCCAACTCATTACGAAGGTCCTCATAATGTTTTTTGAGAAAAAAAATTTGGGTTCTCTGAACGCCAGATCCATGAGCTAATACACACGAAAAATTGAGAAATTTGGGCGATTCTTAACAAAAGGGCTTGTGAATGCGAAAATGAGTGTTAAAAATGGTATGAGTATACATGAAGGTTCTCCAATTCATTACGGAGGTTCCCATAAAGTTTTTTGAGAAAAAAATTTGGGTGCTCCGGGCGCCAGATCAATTGGCTAATACACACAAAAAATTGAGAAATTTGGGAGATTCGTAAAAAGGGCTTGTAAATGTGGAAATATGCGTTAAAAATGGTGTGGGTATATACGTGAAGGTTCCCCAACTCATTACGGAGGTATTCATAATATATTTTGAGAAATAAATTTTTGGTGCTCCGAGCGCTAGATCCATGTGTTAATATGCATGAAAAATCAGGAAATTCGGGCGATTCGTAAAAAAGGACTTGTAAATGCGGAAATGGACATTTAAGAAATGGTGTGAGTATACTCGAAGGTTCCTCAACCCATTACGGAGGTCCTCATAATGTTTTTTGAGAAAAAAGTTTTGGGTGTTCTGGACGAAAGATCCATGTGCGAAAATGAGCATTAAAAGAATGGTTTGAGTATACATGAAGGTTCCCCAACTCATTACGCATGTCTTCATACAGTTGTTTTAGAAAAAACAAATTGGGTGCTCAGCGCCAGATGAATGGGCTAATACACACAAAAAATCGAGGAATTTGGGCAATAAATAGTGAGTATATGTGAAGGTTCCCCAACTCGTTACGGAGGTCTTCCTAAAGTTTTTGATAAAAAAAATTTGGGTGCTCCGGGCACCAAATTCATGGGATAATATACACGAAAAATTAGAGATTTTAGGTGATTCGTAAAAAAGGATTTTGAATGCGGAAGTGAGCATTAAAAAAATGGTGTGAGTATATGTAAAGGTTCCCCAACTCATCACGGAGGTCCTCAAAGTATTTTGACAAGAAAATTTAAGGTACTCCGTGCACCAGATCCCTGGGCTATACACACGGAAAAATTAGAAATTCAAGCGATTTGTAAAAAAGGGCTTGCAAATAAGGAAATGAGCGTTAAAAAATGGCTCGAGTATACGTGAAGGTTCCCCAACTCATAACGGAGGTCCTTATAAATTTTTTTGAGAGAAAATTTTGGGTGATCCGAGCGCCAGATCCATGGGCTAATAATACATATGAAAAATCGGGAAATTTAGGCGATTTGTAAAAAAAGGCTTCTAAATGCGGAAATGATCGTTACAAAAATAGTGTGAGTATACGTGAAGGTTTCCCAACTCATTATGGAGGTCCTCATAAAGTTTTTTGAGAAAAACATTTTGGGTTCTCCGAGCACCAGATCCATGTGAAACACACAAAAAATCAGAGAATTTGGGAAATTTGTAAAAAGGACTTGTAAATGCGAAAATGGCCGTTAAAAATAGTGTGATTACCCGTGAAGTTTCCCCAACTCATTACGGAGGTCATCATAAGAGTTTTTGAGAAAACTTTTTTTGGTTCTCCGGACGCCAAATCCATGAAACGCATGAAAAGTTGGGGAATTTGGGCGATTTGTAAAAAGGGCTTGTAAATGGGTAAATGAGCGTTAAAACAATTGTGTGAGTATACGTGAAGATTCCCCAATTCATTACGGAGGTCCTCATAATATTTTTTGAGAAATTTTTTTTGGATGCTCCGGGCGCCAGATCCAAAATTTGGGCGATTTGTAAAAAAGGGCTTGTAAATGCGGAAATGGAAGTTAAAAAATGACGTTAAGAAGGTTACTCATCATTACGGAGGTCCTCATAAATTTTTTGAGAAAAACAAGAAATTTGAGTGCTTCGCCTCAAGGACGCCCGCCCCTAGGCACCCCCATCCCCCCATAACCCCCCCCAAACACACACACCCATACCCCCACAATA
>JAJOOB010038717.1:0-15584 GCA_029582485.1 Solanum tarapatanum | reverse complement strand
ACATCATCAATTCATCATAGATAGATGTAGAAAATCATAAGAGTCACTAATACAATCCAATCCAAACACAATTTCATAAACTTTGAATCATAAGCAAAAGACCCACTTCATAAGCAAATTTAGGAATTTAGGATAAACATGGGTTCTTCAAGGAATTCCATACAAAATCATCTTAAAAACATTAATCAAACATTAAGTCATCAATATAATGGCTTAGAAAACGTTTTGCCAATGAACTCATGCTTATATTAGAATATGAGATTTTTGTTCTTTGAAACACTTTTGATTGGACTCCTTGAAAGAAAGATTGATCAAGGATCAAGGGTCACCATACCTTTGTTAAGATTCCCCAAGAAAATTGATGAAGTCGGCACCTTCAAACCAAGCCCTAGCTCCAAGTTCTTGACCTTCTTAAATGGAGGATTGTAGAGAGAAATATTTGAGAGGATTTCTTTTTAATTATAATTGGAGTGACTTAAAAATGGAAGAATTTGTCTAAAAGGGTTTTATAATTGCTAGGAAAGGAATAGAATAGCATAGGGTCAATTTTGGAAAAGGACTAAGGACCCATAAAGTCTTAACCTAAAAAATTTCACTAAACCCGTCTAAGCTCGTCCTTTTTTTTTGCAGCCTGACAGTGCTTCAATATTTCGGGCATAACTTTTTACTCCGAGGTTGGAATTGCGCAAACTCGGCGGCGTTGGAAAGAGGACTCAAAGACCTATCATAGGATAGGTAATGGCCCACCTAATTCATTTTGAGCTAAGAGATATGACCATTTAAAGTTGACCCTTACAACTCACTAGTTCAAATGACTAGTTTTCGGATGTCACGGTCATTTCTCAGCATTTCATCAAGTTCTCAACTCCAAATTCACATGTGAGGCTCTAGTTTCATTAGTTCGTTTTTAAGGTCGTTACACAAAATGTCTCTTTAAACTTTCCTCAAAAACTCCTATTTTCTTTCTCAGAAAATCAATTTAAGATATTTTTTGGTTAAAACATTTGCATTAATAAGTCAATTAATACTCATAATAAGGTTCATGCTAAAAATGTAGGTATGAATAATCAAGTGAAGAATCTCAATGCATAATATATAGCAACTCAAGAATAAGGAATAACAACTCAAAATTTAACACCAAACTCATATCTAGAATACTTAAAATCTAGGTTCAAACCCTAGATTTTTTTTTACTGATAGAAAGTAGATGTAGGGCATGAGAACGAGCTCAGTCCATAACTATGATCACCTTACATACATGGGAAAAACAATGTTCTTGGAAAATCGATAAAATTCGAAAAACGATAGAAACTTGAATCCGTGCCCTATGTTTTGGAAGAAGTAATCAAAGTAATGGGGTCAATTTATACTATTTAGAACTTTATTTAGGTTTAAAAACATCGTGGGTTGGTCTTAGATAGGGTGGGAAAATACTGAACTACCCCTCTTTAAAAGATAACATAAATTGTTCACAAGACTATATACGGTTCGTGGTTTGAGCTACTGTCACGCCCTGAGCCTATACCCTGGGCGTGACCAGCACTTGAGAACCATTGCTGGCCTCAAGCGAACCATTGGCCAAGTTCAACATAATGCACTTCAAAAGAAAACTTTTACTCAAAAGTCTCAAATACTTAAGCTCAGAATATTTAGAATAAACTTTCAACTAGCCAAAGAGGAAACTCAAGTATCAACTCAAGATTATGAAAGAAAATTCCAAGAAAACTCATCAAGAAATCAAATCCTTCAATTCTTTGAACGAAATTGCATTTAACTAACATGATTGGCGTGTGGGTGGACGAACCCAAAACTATGAAAACTCACATACCTCTTAGGGATCAAACCCTTGGCAAAACAATCCTCGATTTGCAAGATATCTCGACGAACGCCTTGAATCTTCCCTCCTTTCTCCTCTTTATTATTCTTGAACTCTCTTCTAAAACCCTAAGCGTAAATTAGATTTGTTAAAACTGAACAAAATCAGTTTAGACCCCTAAATATTACCATAATTCATTTTAATTTGATTCGATAAGGAAAAACAAAAATACCTCTCATATTTTCAGGTAGCTTTCCTTAACTGGACATGCTGACTTCAAATGGGTATGTCTTCTTCATACAAGCTCGAAATTTAGCAACCTTGATGGCGTTAGAAAGAAGATCCCAAGACCTTTCATTCGATATCTTATGGGCCACTAACTCATCTTATGTTGAAAGTTATGGTCGTTTGAAGTTGACCTTAACTAATAACTTAAGCATAACTTAAAAAAAATTGAGACTTTGCTATTTCCATTTTAGTTCATTCTAGTTTAGCTCCTTTTAAGGCGGGAAGTTATAGGTACAGACCATATATCACATACATGGAATGGATTTTGAATTTTTAAGGCTCAAAAGTGCATTTACGGGTCCAAACGACGGTTCAAAGGTGTACTTACAGCCCGTTAGTTGGATCCATAGGATTTGGGTCACAAGCGTTGACTACCCAGTACTCTACCAAATTCTTGACAAGACGGTTTGTTGTTCAACCTATGACCCTTTGTTTTGAGTCGTCGTTCATATACTCAAAAATCTCTGGTATGGCAGTGTCTGGAAAAACAGTCATAACATTATATTCCAAACATGAAATGAGGCAAACTAGGTGGCGTTTTTAAGAAGACTCAAAGTCCTTTAATTTTATAGGTCATAGGCAACCTAATTCATTATGTGGTGGGAGATATGATTGTTTGAAACTGACCTTAGTAGAATCTTATGCAAAAACTTAATTAGTAATGAAGCTTTCAACTCAACATTGTCCTAGGTGGTTCTTGTGACCTTAAATCATATCCAAATCCATTCGGACACCAAAGAAATGACCTTTACACATATGAGTAATTTAAGAATAACCTGATTCAATTATTACATGCAAATAAAGAATGGTTCGGGTCATAGCTTTGAAATTTTTAGGGTGTTACTATATCTCCCCTTTGGAATCATTAGCCCTCGAATGATGGATTAACTGAGCATGGAAAAGGTAAGGTATAGTTTAATAGTCCAAATTAGTTCAAAATATCCATAAAACTCATGAACTCAAAACAATGAAGGAGGGGCTTAATTGAATGAGTACTTTAGGAAGAGTTAGTACCATGGATTAGAACTAACTCGGAGGAAAAAAGATGAGGGTATCGCTTCTTAATATCTTCTTCGGCCTTCCATGCAGCTTCTTCAACAAACTAATTTCGCAACAAGACTTTGACTGATGCAACCTCTTTGGTTCTCAACTTGTAAACCTGGCCATCAAGAATATGGATGGGATCTCCTCATAAGATAGGTTGTCCTTGATACCAATATTCTTGGTAGGCACAATAAATGAAGGATCACCTCAACACTTGTTTAGCATAGAGATGTGAAATATTGGATGGACTACTGTTAACTCTAACAATAGCTCCAACTCATAAGCCACATTGCCAAATCTTTTGTATATCTTGTAAGGACCAATGTATCGGGGGTTGAGTTTTCCCTTCTTACCAAATCTCATACCACTTTCATAGGTTAAACCTTCAAATAGACCCAATAATTAACCTTGAACTCCAAATCTCTTCTACTAACATCTGTAAAGGATTTGTTATTTGCATTGTTTTCAATCTCTCTTAGATTATTTTAACCTTCTGCATGAATAGATGAACTAAGTTTGGTCCTATCAACAGAACTGTTACCAACCTCAAACCAACCAATAGGAGATCTACACATTCACTCATAAAGAGCCTCATATGGAGTCATTTGAATATTGGAGTGATAACTATTATTGTATGCAAACTTCGTAAGAGGCAGGTGGTCATCCTAATTCCCTTTGAAATCCAATACACATGTTCTCAACATATCCATAAGGTCTGAATAGTGCGCTAATTTTTGAAGCATTAACCAAAGTAATTGGGGAGATTGATAGTGTCTATAACAGTATTAGGTGTAAAAACATCGTGGTTTGTCTTAGAAAGGTGGACAAAGACTGAACTATCGCTCTTTAAAAGCTGACAAAAACTGTCCATTGGACTATCTACGGTTCGTGGTTTGACCTACGGACCCTAGATCCCATCCGTTATATTGATATTGAATTTTTAATGCTCAAAAGTCCATTTAGGGGTACAAATGCAGTCATGTAGGTGGACTTACGACCCGTCAGCTGGATCTGTAGGATCCCATCCGTTACTTACTTTTAATATTTAAAACAATAAAATTAGTATTTATTTGGTGAATATTATATTCTTGGGCATCTTTATTATATTACCTCAATGGTACTTATTAGATAGAAATAGTTTGCTTTTTAGACACAAATATATATTTTGTTAGTGCATCTTAACTATGCAATGACAAGTGTAAAAGAGTTAGAAAACCAATTTATACCGATTAGTAAGTTGAAGAAATATGCGACAGAATGGGTGATTAAAGTCTTCGTCATTCTACAAAGCTTAACAAATGAGTACCAAAATGCAAACGGCGAGGGTAATTGTTGGCAACTAATATTTTTGGATGAAGATGTAACTCTATTTTAATATTGTATTATAATCATTAGTCAATTTTTTTGAATTATTTTGAGAGTCTAATCATTATAACTATTACCACGGAGAGCAAAAATACAAATAACTCTTTTCAACAAAGTTGTTCATGCATGGAACAACTCTTTTCAACTTAATCAAAATTATAACATTATAAATGAAAAGTTAAATGGAGCTAAACCAAACTTCTTATATATTCATAAGGACCCCAAGTAGCATTCATGAACAATACAAAGTTCTTAGAGGAAAAAAGTCAATCTAGACTCAACAATTTTCGAATTGATTTAATTCCTTCGATGAAGATGAAACGAACACTAATAGGAGCTTCTTTTGTAAATTTCAGTAAATGTTTGTTGTGTATTACACCCATAAATGAAATCAATATTTTATAATACATTTTTTCATTTAGATTTGGTGTGTATTTTGAATAAAGTAAAAGCACAAAATGGAAAAGGACGAAGCACAAGGAGAGAAGTAATCGTTACAAATGATTGGTAATTTTATACTTACTATTTATCCTTGATATAAACAACTTCACGTTATTAGACTTTCATCAAAATGATGCCAATTTTTACATATATAGGTATGATCAAAAAATCATGAATTTATGGGGAAACTTAGTTGAAATCGAAGGACAAATGTTACAGATCCTTGAAGGTTACAAACTAGTGCTTGCCTTTTGTGATGTGAAATGCTCCATTTACCAAGGTATAAATCTCCTCAAATTATATATTTTAATCAAGTTTCATCCTAAATAAAGGAACCACTGAATTTATTACTGGTGGAAAAATAAGTGATTTTATACTTTCCACGTCTCCTATTAGTAGTTTGCTAATCAATCCACAATATGAAATGCCAACAATGGTAAACAATACATCGTTCTTTGCACTTATTCATAGCCTCCCCACATGCTAAGTTTAATGCCAAGAAGACTAATGTAAGGAGCCCGCCAAGTGAAAGTTACAGATATTTTAAACGGTTCACTTGTCATTGTGAAGGTACTTTGCTCTGCAAGTATAAAATCCAATGGGTACCAAAATTTCAATTCAAAATGTAATTAAGTGATTTTGCTAATTTATGTATAAGACATGTACTAAAAGTTCAGTGCTAAGGTTTCCCACATTGACAATACCACTTACCCTGTAACACCTCAGTCTTAGAAAGAGCTAATTGTAGAATGAACTAAATTGGAACGAGTTAATTTGACAATTTTGTAAGTTAGTCTTAAATTGTGAGATTTGGGTTAACTTCAAATGACTATAACTTTTAGTACAAGATGAGTTACGTGTCCCAGACGATATCAAATGAAAGATCTCTAAGTCCTCTTTTCAACACCATCAAGTTTGCAAAATTAAGAGTTTGGATGAGGGAGATATACCCATTTGACTATAGCCTGTCTAGTTAAGGAAATCCATCCAAAATAAGGAGGGGTGTTTTGCTTTTTTCCTTACCCCACTTGCCTAACTTTTTTGTAGTAATATTTTAGGGGTCTAAACTGACATAGATTAGTTTTCCCAATTTCTAAAGATTCTTAGGGTTTTAGAGAGAAGTTCAAGAAGAGAAGAAGGAGAAGTTCAAGCATTCTTTCAAGATTATTTAGATTATTGAGGAGTTTCGCCAAAGATTCAATCCTTTCGAGGTATATAAGCTTTCATAGTGATGAGTTCATTCACCCTCATGCCAATCATGTGTTTCTTGAGTTTATTTCGTCCATAAAAATCCATGTATTGAGGTTCTTGATGAGTTTCTTGAAGTTTCGTTCTTAAATCTTTAATATTGGGATTTGATGTGTTCTTAAGGTAATTGTTAGGAGTTTGAGGGTTTTTTATTGGTTGATTTTCATTTACTAATGTTGGGTATACAAATCTAACGGAGTTTAGAAAAAATCAATCGATTCTAGGCGAATTTAGGGTCAAAACCCGAAGAAGAAAATTCATCAGGTTTTTTAGATGAGGCCTGGGGAGACGCACCACCGATACGCCAAGGGGGCTAGCGCGCCGTGCCAGCAGTGTGCCAAAAATGGTGTTCTGAAGATAAGGGTTTTGCGCCCTGCACCACTCAGTGCGTCAAGGTCGCCTTCCCCCATCCTTTTTCATCATTTGTCCTGCCTAAGTTCTTTTAAAATGTATCCTTACTCTTTTCCTGATTATAACTATCAAAACTACTTTTAATCATCAAGATATCCGGTATATCCAAATCATAACTCTTGAATTCATAATTCAAATTCAAGATAGAGTAAAGAATAAAATTCGAGGGAGTTCTTTGAGTCATTTTGACAAGTATTTTGCAAACTCTTAAAATTTGTGTTAAGACTTGAGCACTTAAGTATGGGGTTGAGGATACTTGAGTTTCATTTTTTCAAAATGTATATATGGGAACTAAGTATTCACAATAGTTAATGTTTTACTTTTAAAATAAGAGGAAAATTTGATTTCCAAATAAGTTCATAAGGAGTTTTTAAGCATAATCACTTTTAAGAAAACTTTTTGAGTATTAATCTCAAAGTTTGAGGATGAGAAAATGTTTTTAAACATATTAGTTATATTATTGTAGTAGTATTGAGCACCGATATGGGGGCTAGTTTAGACACCTCAAAGTCCTCATAAACCATATATGCGAACATGGATAAAAGGTCATACTTTTAAGATGATTATTTATTGCTTCTTAACCATAGATTAGTGGTTCCACTTAGTTGAGGATGTCTAATACTCCGGAAAGGTATAAGACAGTTCTGGTAGTGTGGGCGAGATACTATATCATCACATAGCTCATACTGATGATTGTCGGTTAGAGAATCTCCCAAATAAGAGTAAAAGAGTTATTATTGTATTTTTAAATACATCAAGTTATTATCTACTATTTAAAAAGTTTTCTTTGTGATGCATATTTATTGTTGCTTTTATATTGCACTGAGTTGAGTATTTCTAAGTTTGAGTGTCTTTGAGTATAGTAGAGTATTCTTGAGTTGAGTTGAATTGAGTTAAATTGAGTTTAGTTGAGTTGAGTTGAGTATGTTCTTCATTTTTATAAGTTCAAGCTTATGTATATGCTTTAGAGTTCCCCTTGAATCCTCGTACATTTCATGTCCTGACGTCATTTGGCCTGAATCTTTCATAATACAGATATATGTAACTAGGGTCATTAACAAGTGCTCTCTCGATACTATTTGCAGTCCCAGAGTTGCTTTGGTAGCCTTCTTGCTTTGTTAGGATTCCACTTTTATTTCCAGTTTTATTAAAATGTCGTGGCTCTTGGCCCAATGTCTCTCATAGTTACTAGAGGTTTCATAGATACACAATAGTTGTTTAGGAATCTTTTGATTTCCATTATTAAAATTTTAAGACTTGAGTTGCCTCTTTGGGCCAGTTGAATGTTTCTTTAAAATATTCTGAGTTATTTATTTTGAGACTGTTTTGAGAAAACCTTTATATTGAGTTCATGCATTGTTTATTAAGTCTTCCATTGAGAATTGAGTCAGGCCAAGGGTTTGCTTGAGGTCAGCAATGGTTCCCTAGTGTCGGCCACATCCTTCGTGAAAGCTCGGGGTGTTACAAACTTGGTATGAGAGCATAAAGTTAAAGAGTCCTAGGGTGTCTATGAAGAAGTGTCTGTAGATTCATAATTATCGGTGTGAAGCACGCCACTTCTCTAATTAGGAGGCTACAACAATTTGGAAATATCTCACCTTTTTCATACTTTTTACGTGCGATAGAATTAATCTCTAACAAAAGTTCCTTTCAATTTGTGCTTCCTATATCTTTCAGATCATGCCTCAACGAAGTGTTTTTTGAGGTCATCCTACGAGGAGGAATGCTGACCCTAGGAATAAAGGGGTACCCAATGCACTAGAAGAGCAACCCCAAGGAGAGGTAACTAAATTTGAGTTTCGGGATGATATCCGGATGTTAGGTCAAGTTGTGGCCAGTCAACTTGACCAACAAATAGTGGTTCGATAGGACATGGCTAATACTTCTAGGATCCGTGAGCTCTTGAGGATGAATCCTGCAAACTTCACCGGTTCAAGTGTCACCGAGGATCCAAAAAACTTTTCAGAACAGTTGCAGAACATGTTTGAGGTGATGTATGTCACAGATGTTGAGCATGTGGAGTTAGTTGCATATCAACTAAAGGGTGTGATTAGATTTTTGGTATGACCAATGGAAGAATAGTAGAGTTGAAAGGGATCTAATTGTGAGATGGGCTTTGTTGGAATAGGCTTTCATGGGGCGTTTCTTTCCCCATGAACGGAGAGAGGCAAAGGTGAGAGAATTTCTTACTCTTAAGAAGAAATCCATTAGTATGCATGAGTACAACCTCAAGTTCACTCCACTATCTCACTATGCTCCGAGGATGATTGCTGATATGAGGAGCAAGATGGGCTTGTTCGTTTCTGGAATGTCTCATTTTTTAAATAAAGAGGGTAACGTTGCTATGTTGATAGTGGCCATTGACATAGCACAACTTATGATCCATGTACAATAGGTTGAGAAGGACACGTTGAGAGATAGGGAAGTGTTCCGCAATAAGAAGGCTAAGACAATAGGAAATGTGTCCGGGCAGCAGAAAAGTAATGCGAAACGGTCATCTTTCCAATAAAATCAAAATGGACCTAATCCATGATCTGCTAGTGCACCTGCACCAAAGAACAGAGGTGAGATCAGGAATCAGAATTCACAGAACTTCAGAGATAGGCATGCTCAGTCTCAAAGAAGTGTGGCACAAGGGGAAAACTAAACTCCTGCATGTGCGAAGTGTGGTTAGAACCACCTAGGAGCATGTCGTGATAGCTTCAGTGGTGGTTTTAAGTGTGGTCAGATGTGTCACTTCACGAGAAGGTGCCCTAAAAACAGGCAGAGAAATGGTAATGGGGGTAATAGAGTCCAATATTTTTCAGCGGCTCCGCCAAATAGAGCTGCACCTAGAGAACCTACTTTAGGGACATGTGGAGGAGCAAACCATGTGTATGCTATCACCTCAACACTTCTTTAGCATAGATATGTGAAATACTACATGGACTACTGTTAACTCTAATAATAGCTCCAACTCATAAGCCACATTGCCAACTCTTTTGCATTTCTTGTAAGGACCAATATATCGGTGGTTGAGTTTTCCCTTCTTACCAAATCTCATACCAACTTTCATAGGTTAAACCTTCAAGTAGAACCAATAATTAACCTTGAACTATAAATCTGTTCTCCTAACATCAGTATAGGATTTGTTACAACTTTGCGTTGTTTTCAACCTCTCTTAGATTATTTTAACCTTCTCCATGGATAGATGAACTAAGTTTGGTCCTATCAACACAACTGTTACCAACCTCAAACCAAACACTAGGAGATCTACACATCCACTCATAAAGAGCCTCATATGGAGTCATTTGAATATTGGAGTGATAACTATTATTGTATGCAAACTTCATAAGAGGCAGGTGGTCATCCTAATTCCCTTTGAAATCCAATATGCATGTTCTCAACATATCCATAAGGTCTGAATAGTGCACTAATTTTTTGAAGCATTAATCAAAGTAATTGGGGAGTTTGATAGTGTTTATAACAGTATTAGGTATAAAAACATCGTGGATTAGTCTTAGAGGGGGTGGAAAAAGACTGAACTATCGCTCTTTAAAAGCTGACAAAAATTGTCTATTAGACTATCTACGGTTCATGGTTTGACCTACGGACCCTAGATCCCATCCGTGATATTGATATTGAATTTTTAATGCTCAAAAGTCCATTTAGGGGTACAAACGCTGTCATGTAGGTGGACTTACAACCCGTCAACTGGATCTTTAGGATTGGGGTCCCAAAAGTTGATTCCCAGTACTCTACCAACTACTGCACAGGATGGGTCGTCGTTTAACCTGTGGCCCATCTTTTGGAGTCGTCATTCACAGACTCAAAAAACTCTTGTATGGCTGTCTCTGGTAAAAATTTTTATAACATTATACTCTGAACATGAAATGAGGAAAACTTGGTGGTGTTGAAAAGAGGACTCAAAGCACTTTACTTTGATAGGTCATAGGGCACCTAATTCATTATTTGCTTTGAGATATGATTGCTTTAAGTTGTTCTAATTATCATCTTATGTCAAAACATAATTAGTAATGAAGCTTTCAACTCAACTTTGTGTTAGGGGTTTCTTGTGAACTTAAGTCATATCCAAATCCATTCGAACAACAAAGAAATGACCTTTGCACATATAAGTAATTTAAGAATCACATGATTCATGATTTACATGCAAATAAAGAATGGTTCGGGGCTTAGCTTAAAATTTTTGGGTTGTTACAACCATGTATTCAAATTCTTCAATTAACGTTATATTTATGTTAATGTTAGTTGAAGTTACTTGCTTTTATTATTTAAAACAACAAAATTAGTATTTATTTGGTGAACATTATATTCTTGAGCATCTTTATTGTATCACCTCAATGGTACTTATTAGATATAAATAATTTGCTTTTAAGTCACAAATATATATTTTGTTAGTGCATCCTAACTATGCAATGACAGGTGTAGAAGACTTAGAAAACCAATTTCTACTGATTAGCAAGTTGAAGAAATATGCGACAAAATCGGTGATTAAAGTCTTCGTCATTCTACAAAGCTTAACAAATGAGTACAAAAATGCAAACGACGAGCGTAATTGTTGGCAACTAATATTTTTCGATGAAGATGTAAGTCTAGTTTAATATTGTATTATAATCATTAGTCAATTTTTTAAATTCTTTTGAGAGTCTAATCATTATAACTATTACCACGGAGAGCAAAAATACAAATAATTCTTTTCAACAGAGATGTTCATGCATGGAACAACTCTTTTCAACTTAATCAAAATTATTACATTATGAATGAAAAGTTAAATGGAGCTAAACCAAACTTCTTATATATTCATAAGGACCCCGAGTGACATTCATGAACAATACAAAGTTCTTAGAGGAAAAAAGTCAATCTAGACTCAACAATTTTCGAATTGATTTAATTCCTTCGATGAATCTGAAAAGAACACTAATAGGAGCTTCTTTTGAAAATTTCAGTAAATGTTTGTTGTGTATTACACCCATAAATGAAATCAATATTTAATAATACATTTTTTCATTTAGATTTGGTGTGTATTTTGAATAAAGTAAAAGCACAAAATGGAAAAGGACGAAGCACAAGGCGAGAAGTAATTGTTACAAATATTTGGTAATTTTATACTTACTATTTATCCTTGATATAAACAGCTTCACGTTATTAGACTTTCATCATACAGATGCCAATTTTTACATATATAAGTATGATAAAAAAAATCATGAATTTATGGGAAGACTTAGTTGAAATCGAAGGACAAATGTTACAGCGCCTTGAAGGTGACAAACTAGTGGTTGCCTTTTGTGGTGTGCAATACTCCATTTACCACGGTATAAATCTCCTCAAATTATATAGTTGAATCAAGTTTCAGACTAAATAAAGGTACCACTGAATTTATTACTCGTGGAAAAATAGGTGATTTTGTACTTTCCACGTCTCCTATTAGTAATTTGCTAATCAATCCACAATATGTAATGTCAACAATCTCCAACAATGGTAAACAATACATCGTTCTTTGCACTTATTCATAGCCTCCCCACATGCTAAGTTTAATGCCAAGAAGACTAATGTAAGGAGCCCGCCAAGTGAAAGTTACAGATATTTTAAACGGTTCACTTGTAATTGAGGAGGTACTTTGCTCTGCAAATATAAAATCCAATGGGTACCAAAATTTCAATTCAAAATGTAATTAAGTGATTTTGCTAATTTATGTACAAGACATGTACTAAAAGTTCAGTGCTAAGGTTTCCCACATTGACAATACCACTTACCCTGTAACACCTCAGTCTTAGAAAGAGCTAATTGTAGAATGAACTAAATTGGAACGAGTTAATTTGACAATTTTGTAAGTTAGTCTTAAATTGTGAGATTTGGGTTAACTTCAAATGACTATAACTTTTAGTACAAGATGAGTTAGGCGTCTTAGAAGATATCAAATGAAAGATCTCCGAGTCCTCTTTCCAATACCACCAAGTTTGCTAAATTATGAGTTTGGATGAGGGAGAAATACCCATTTCAGTATAGCATGTCGAGTTAAAGAAATCCATCCAAAATAAGGAGGGGTGTTTTGGTCTTTTCGTTACCCCACTCGCCTAACTGTTTTGTAGTAATATTTTAGGGGTCTAAACTGACTTAGATCAGTTTTCCCAATTTCTAAACACGCTTAGGGTTTTAGAGAGAAGTTGAAGAAGAGAAAAAAGAGAAGTTCAAGCGTTCTATCAAGATTATTTAGATTTTTGAGGAGTTTCGCCAAGGATTCAATCCTTTTGAGGTATGTAAGCTTTCATAGTGATGAGTTCATTTGCCCTCAGGCCAATCATGAGTTTCTTCAGTTTATTTCGTCCATAAAAATCCATGTATTGAGGTTCGTGATGAGTTTCTTGAGGTTTTCGTTCCTAAATATTTAATATTGGGTTTTGATGCGTTCTTGAGGTGATCATTAGGAGTTTGAGGGTTTTTTATTAGTTGATTTTTATTTACTTATGTTGGGTATACAAATCGAAGGGAGTTTGGAAAAAATAAATCGATTGTAGGTGAATTTAGGGTCAAAACCCGAAGAGGAAAATTTTCAGGTTTTCTTGGTGAGGCCTGGGGAGATGCACCACTGATACGCTAGGGGGTCTGGCACGCCGTGCCAGCAGTGTGCCAGAAATGGTGTTTTCAAGATAAGGGGCTTGCGCCCTGCACCAATAAGTGCGCCAAGGTCGCTTTCCCCCATCCTTTTTCATTATTTCTTCTGCCTAAGTTCTTTTAAAATGTATCCTTACTCTTTTCCTGATTATAACTATCAAAACTACTTTTAATCATTGAGATATTCAGTATATCCAAATCATAACTCTTGAATTCATAATTCAAATTCAAGATATAGTAAAGAATAAAGTTCAAGGGAGTTCTTTGAGTCCATTTGACAAGTATTTTGCAAACTTTTAAAATTTGTTTAAAGACTTGAGCATTTAAGTATGAGGGTGAGGATAGTTGAGTTTCATTTCTTCAAAATTTATATATGGGAACTCAGTATTCGCAAGAGTTAATGTTTTACATTTAAAAGAAGAATAAAATTTGATTTCCAAATAAGTTCATGAGGAGTTTTTCAGCATAATCACTTTTAAGAAAACATTTTGAGTAATAATCTCAAAGTTTAAGGATGAGAAAATGTTTTTAAACATATGAGGATGAGTTATATTATTAAAGTAGTATTGAGCACCAATATGGTGGCTATGTTAGACACCTCAAAGTCCTCATCAACCATATATGCGAACATGGATAAACGGTCATACTTTTTAGATGATTATTTATTGCTTCTTAACCATAGATTAGTAGATCCACTTAGTTGAGAATGTCTAATACTCCGGAAAGGTATAAGACCGTTCTGGTAGTGTGGCGAGACACTATATCATCACATAGCTCATAGTGATGGTTGTCGGTTAGAGAATCTCCCAAATAAGAGTAAAAGAGTTATTATTGTAATTTTAAATTCATCGAGTTATTAGCTACTATTTTAAAATGTTTTCTTTATGATGCATATTTATTGTTGCTTTTATATTGAACTGAGTTGAGTATTTTTGAGTTTGAGTATCTTTGAATATAGTAGAGTATTCCTGAGTTGAGTTGAGTTGAGTTGAATTGAGTTAAATTCAGTTTAGTTAAGTTGAGTTGAGTATACTCTTCATTTTTATAAGTTCAAGATTATGTATGTGCTTTAGAGTTTCCCTTGAGTCCTCGTACATTTCATGTCCTGACGTCATTTGGCTTGCATATTTCATAATACAGATACAGGTAACCAGGGTCATCAACAGGTGCTCTCTTGATACTATTTGCAGTTCCAGAGTTGCTTTGGTAGCCTCCTTGCTTTGGTAGGATTCCACTTTTCTTTCTAGTCTTATTAAAATGTCGTGGATCTTGTCCCAACGTCTATCATAGTTATTAGAGGTTTCGTTGATAGACAATAGTTGTTTAGGAGTCTTTTCATTTCCATTATTAAATTTTTAAGACTTGGGTTGCCTCTTTGGGCCTGTTGAATGTTTCTTTAAATTATTCTGAGTTATTATTTTAAGACTGTTTTGAGAAAACCTTTATATTGAGTTCATGCATTGTTTATTAAGTCTTCCATTGAGAATTGTGCCAGGCCAAGGGTTTGCTTGAGGTCAGCAATGGTTCCCTAGTGTCGGCCACATCCATGGTGAAAGCTCGGGGTGTTAGAAACTTGGTATGAGAGTATTAAGTTAAAGAGTCCTAGGGTGTCTATGAAGCAGTGTCTGTAGAGTTTTAGATATCGGTGTGAAGCACGCCACATCTATAATTAGGAGGCTACAACGATTTGGAAATATCTCACTTTTTTCCTACATTTTACGTGCGATAGAGTTAATCTCTCTAAAAGTTTCCTTCCAATTTGTGCTTCCTATATCTTTTAGATCATGCCTCAACGAAGTGTTGTTTGAGGTCGTCCTACGAGGAGGAATGTTGATCCTAAGAATAAAGGGGTACCCAATGCACCAGAAGCGCAACCCCAAGGAGAGGTAACTAAAGCTGAGTTTCGGGATGCTATCCGGATGTTGAGTCAAGTTGTGGCTAGTCAAGTTGTCCAACAAAGAGTGGTTCGACAGGATGTGGCTAATACATCCAGGATCTGTGAGTTCTTGAGAATGAATCCTCCAAACTTCTTCGGTTCAAGTGTCATCGAGGATCCAAAAAACTTTCTGGAAGAGTTGCAGAAAATGTTTGAGGTGATGCATGTTGCAGATGTTGAGCATGTGGAGTTAGTTGCATACCAACTGAAGGGTGTGACTAGAGTATTGGTAAGACCAATGGAAGAAAGGTAGAGTTGAAGGGGCACTAATTGTGAGATGTGCTTTGTTCGAAGAGGCCTTCATGAGGCGTTTCTTTCCCCATGAACGGAGAGAGGCAAAGGTGATAGAATTTCATACTTTTAAGTAGGAATCCATGAGTATGCAATAGTAGAACCTCAAGGTCACTCAACTATCTCACTATG
>JAJOOB010038716.1:0-18333 GCA_029582485.1 Solanum tarapatanum | reverse complement strand
GTTCACAATATCCGATGTCGAAACAGGGCCAAGATGAAGGTAACTTTTTGAATTAGCCACCCTCAACTTAGGCTTTTGGCCTAAGTTAAGGTGCACATGTCCAAGGAGGAACTTGGGCTAAGATAATTATTTTAGGGAATGTGAATTTAGGTGTATTGAATGAAGTGGCCTACATTTAGATCAAAGGGACCATTTATTTCTTTTGGTTTACTTTTTTGGTTTAAGTGGACTTGATTGAACAAGGGCATATGATCATTTCCCAACTTCTAGCCAAGATTATCTTAGTCGGACCAACGTGGTAAGTTCTAGATTGGCACATATTGTATGGACATTCAAACTTTTCTCACACACACTTGGCACATTGTTACATTATCGGATTATTGAATTATTCAGTTCAAGTTTTAGCTTAAGTCATGGTATCCTACCGGTTCCTTATCATGTCATATGAAGATCTAACACATTCAACTCATTTAGCCTATAGACGGGTATCAATTTCATGTACTTTTATGTCATCATGCTTTCATTCTTTTACTTACTTCTACACATGCAATATCCTAAACATGCCGGTTCAACATAAAAGTAAACAGCCCCTTGGGGAAAATGAACACAGGCAAGAAAACACTAAAGGAGGATTATGAGTTGGGTTACTCAGACTTCACCGTATCACTCAAAATCCATTTACCCCATCGCCAACAAAATCAGGTGGAATTGCCCTCCATGCATAAAAATAAAAAGAAAAGCTTAGGGTGAAGCAAATCTGTGGCGCAAATGCGCCAAAGACCCCTTAAGAAGTGGGTGGGTCTGGTTTCCTGAAGCCCGTTGGATCAACACTAGGGACGCCATTAGTAGCAGCCTCACCAATTATGGGAGAACCATCAGTAACGCCCAAAATGCCAGATGGGCCAACATCCACCTTACGGGCCCGCAGTTGTCTCCTCTTCTCATCAAGTATAGTCTTCCTCTGGGCCACCTCAAACTACTATTGTCCTTCTTTTTAAATCTTTGAGCCTTACCAGTATCGGAAGTATTGTCGGAGCGAAGGAGATTCCCAGCAGCACGGTAAGAGTCTGGTGGTGGCATAGCATCCTCAAATAGGGCAGTCATCACCACATCATTCTCCTCCACTGCAGGGTTAGCCTCTGGTGCAGTCTCAGTGTGGGTTAGGAGGGCATCAACATCAGCACGGAGGATTGCCAACTCCAACTGGAAGGTAGTCATATCTATGGTAGGAGAAGGCCTCTCCAAGACTCTTAACTCAAAAGCATCCAAGTATTTATGAAAGACCTAAATCTTCCGATCCATCATCTGCTCCATCTTCTCATGAGAATCCTCAATAGAGTGCTGCATCCACGGCCTCATATGTTGCAGCAAAGTGGACATCTGGGTCTCCATCTTCTGAACTCGAGCCAAAGGAAAGGCAGTGGACCCTGAAGAGAGAGTGGCTCGGGAGGAGCTTGGAGCTTGACTGGTGGCCAAAGAAGGCAGATCTTAGGTATCTGTTGTAGGGGATGGAATGGTACTGTAAATAGCATGTGCATATGCTCCACATCCGCAACAAGATCAACACCCAAATGTGGTACATCAACTGGTGGCTCTCTCCAGGGTGTAGCAAGATTGGCATCATTCCAAATGAGGCTGATGTCCAATGTCTTGGTCACCCCAAGCAACCTGTCACAATGCCAAATAGGCACTGAAGCCTCCCTGCAGAGATGGATTATCAGACAGGGTAAAGGCATGGTGGTGGTGGTCTTGAAAACCCTCTCATAAATCTCTGCGATCAGGATGCAGGAAAAATCAATATCAAAACCCGACGTAATGGCTATTATCATCACGACATAGTCCCATATAACAACATTATCTACCTAAGTAGGGAACCGTCGATTCTGAACTGATAGACATAAGAACTTTACCGCGAAGCTTAGAGTCTCCTTTCTGATAGCCAGAGTATGATTATGTACCCACTCAATGCTCTTTATATTCTCAACAATATGACATGTGATCCACCTCAAAAGTGTATCCCTCTGATCGGCATCCCTGTGAAATGCCCCACTTTGTACGATCCCCATCTTGTAGTCATACTGTGTTGTATTAATCTACAGAGTGTGGGTTGGGCCGTAAATAAAATGACGGATGGTGGTCTTAGAGATGTCAACCTAGAAGTTCCGCACGAATGTAGACTTAAGTGGAGGCTGGGCTACGGACTTAGCCTATTTTGATATAGAATTTCGGACCATGAAAAAATATGAGGCATAAACTATCAAATCATATCTTTGCTGTAACTCCCGAGTCTCTGTGCCATACACTCACATATGTGCCTCCAGAAAATCTCCTTAATAAATGGTGCGGTGTGGAGGCTGCCTGTCAGAATCCTGCGCTCCTCAGTAATGGTCCTGGCCATCATCCGGTATTCATTAAGCATAGTGCCATTCTCATATAACTGGTACTTGCTCGCAATACACCATCTGTTCGGCTCATCTATATTAGGGGCAGGCTTAACTATAGAAGGTATCGGGATGTCACCTGAGCTATCGGTATTAGATGAAAAATCAGGACTACCGCTAAAAATAGAGCTGAACTGCAAGTCGAGCCAGAATGTGTAGCCCCCTCCTCAGACTAGGGGGCAGTGACCTCGACCTCATCATTGGTAAATAGAACCTGCTGGGATCGCCTGGTAGTGTGGGGGTAGTGGGGGAGACCCTGGTGTTAGGTTCGATGTATTCCTAATCAGTGTCCTCATCCAACAGTCATCGGAATGGGACAACAGACTTGGACTTGCCCTTCCTGGCGTATACTAGAGTTTTTTGGGGGCCATGGTATATGTGCAAGACTATTAGTATCAAAACAAGGAAATAAAATTCATGGAATAATTCTATAACAAGATTTGGACCCAGAAAAAAACTCAAAATTATTTCAGGCAGTAGCTGAATTTATGACCCACGGTGGGCACCTATGGTCCGTCGATGGAATGAAGGTCCATGGGTCTACTCCGTAGGTCAGGTGGTGGAAAGTCAAGCCCCATACGGAGAACCACGGATCTGGAAAATGGTATGTCGATGCAACGATAAACCGTAGTCCAAACCGTGGTTCTGGACTTGGCAAAATTTGTGTGTGCTACTGATCCACGAACCCCTACCTATTGTCTGTAGGTTGACCTAAGTCTAAACATCCAATTAGACCTATTCTTGTATTTAGTTGATTTTATATAACTACACACTCACATACCATCATTCAAAGGGTGTTTCTAGCTAACAAGTTCAATATTTTAACAATTAATTCAAGAACCCAAGGTCAAGTTCATTGTTGTGACTTCAATTGAAACAATGAAATATTCAAAGTTCCAGCGAAATCAACTTACCTTACAAGTAATCAACAACAGTGAGTGTGTGATCAAATGCAAAAGCTCCAATAAAAATAATAACACCGAAACCAGACCTTGAAAGCTTTTAGAGAGAACATAGGGGTGCTGGCCTGCTTCTTTTGATTGTGGGATACGGCGCCGAAATTGATACGCTCATATTACACCTCCCTAAAGAAGAATAAGTGATCGTTGTCAAATAAAGAACCAAACTTATAGGTTTGGGTCAATCCCACGAGGAATATGTTTTAGACTTAAACATAACTCACTACTATCTCCATATAGTCAAACTATCTCTCAGAAAATTAAACGGGGGGGATTTTGTAAGTAATTAACAAATTTGAATGCTTAACTAACAAGTAAAAAAAATTTCAAACTTTGATTTATCAATAAGAGAATGAAACTAGGGTTTGTGTGTTCCCCACAAGCTCTTAACGCGGTAATCCTATGAATACTAATCCTTCCCTTGTATTTTACATGCAAAGTTGGTAAGTTAGGTATCCCCAATTGATTGGTCCTCCAAGTAGGGAATTTCACCACACAACTTGGTTTTTCTACGGGTGTATGCTTTACTAACCCTTACCTTTACCCCAGATTAGGCGAGTTCTAATGCATGCAGTCGTTAAAAAGACTTCTAAATGAAAGGATTAACAATACATGCATAAAAATTATTCAACAATTACTTAATTATTATTCATACTTTGTTCATTGATCATGGTTCCCACAACCCTAGTTGTGGATTTAGCTACTCATGCTTGAGAGTTCACAATTCATAATTAAGAAAAGAGAATTCATGAACTTACAATTAGAATAGATAAAACCCGAAATCTTGAATTTAAATTCGAAGTGAAAATTCTATAAAACGAAATCTGGAAAGTTAATTGCTCAGAGTTTGCAAATTAATTCCGAAAGCACAAAAACTAAATCCTTCCAATAATGTCTTAACCCCAAAAATGAGGATTACAACTCCTATTTATAGAAAAGAAATCCTAAATTAAACAGGAAATAAAATAAGGAAATAAACTGCTGAAATGTGGTTTCTGTCAACGCTTTGACCTACAGATCGTGGGTTGACCTACGGTCTGTAGGTTCCCTTATGTCTCTCAACACTTGGAAAAATTCATCAGGTATAGGAACCTTCAACTCCCACATCACCATCGATAGATGTGCAGGACGGACTATTGGTTAAGCTACGGTCTATCGTCTGCTCCGTGGTTCAACACTTGGTCAGACTTCCCTGATCTTCCACCTATGATGCATCACCTATGATCCTTCATTGGACCTACGGTCCGTGGGTCGCTCCGTTGGTGGCTACTTTTGCACTTTTCCGCTTTCATCTTCATCAATCGCATCCAAGCCTATTTTCTGCAAAAATTATACACAAAACATTATTCCTAATAAAAAAATATCCCAAGACACACCCAAACTCTATCTGAAATGCATCAAAAATACTTTAAACTCAGGGTATATCATCAGACAGGCTGAACTTAAATGGGCATATCTCACTCATCTGAACTCGGAATTTAGCAAACTCGGTGGCGTTGGAAATAGGACTCAAAGATCGTTCATTTTATATCTTATGGGCCACCTTACTCATTCTATATGGAAAGTATGGTCATTTGAAGTTGACCCAAAATTCACAATTTAAGACTAACTTTCAAAATTCTAGATTTAGCACTTTCCAAATTGGTTCTTGATAAAATTAGTTCTTTCTATGACCGGGGTGTTACAACCATTATCATAAAATCCTGGGCCAAAATCACCGATTAATAAAATATATGTGTATGAAATCTTATCCACATTTGAATGAATTTCTTGACTATGCAAAATATCAAAATGAATATTAAAAAATGTAATGAATAAAATGAATATTAAAAAATGAAACGAACATAACCAATGGCATGTAAAAAGTGTAATTTAACACAAATAATGATTAAATAAAATATTAATAAATATTTGAACGAATTCAATTGATTGTGACGAAATAATATACATATAATTAATCAATGAAAATCCTAACATTTTAAGCAACAAGGATAATTATGAACAAATTGTATTAAAATTGCCAAACATGTATTTTGAATTGTTTAATGAATGAAATACTTAAAAATATTGATTTTAAAATATATCAGACAAAAATTTGGTGTCAACAACCTTCCCCTTTGTTTGATTAAGATCGATGAAAGCGATCATGGTCAAACAAAGTGGACGAACCATATTTGGTTTGATAAACTGTAAACAAAATGATATCAGACTTTAGTAGATATTTTGAACTACTTCGGCCAACGTGGTTGAAAAGAATAAACAATGGCCAAGGATTGATCGTAAAATATAAAACATTCACATACCTTCGATGTTACTTTCAAAATTTCACAATGAAAGTAGTGTACCTCTTTGAAAGGAGGATGATACGAATAACATGTCACTTTGAATGAGGTGACGACGGAACTTGTATCTTCAAAGGCAAACAACCCCACTTGAATATAACATGTCACTTTGAACGAGGTGACAACCCAACATGTCTCATTGAAAGGCGTACAACCCAGTTTGAATTTCACATGCCACTTAGAGGGAGGTGACAATCCAATGTGTCTCATTGAAAGGAGGACAACACAATTTGAATTTAACATACCACTTAGAGGGAGGTGACAATCCAATGTGCCTCATTGAAAGGTGGACGACCCAATTTGAATTTAGCATGCCACTTATAGGGAGGTGACAACTCAACATGTCTATTGAAATGCATATGACCCAACTTGAACTTAACATGTCACTTGAAGGGATGTGACAACCCAACATGTCTATTGGAAGGTAGATGACTCAATTTGAACTTAACATGTCATTTGAAGGGATGTCACTACCCAAGAACCATTGCTGGTCCCCAAGCGAACCCTCATCCTGACTCACTACAAGTAGAAGACTAACTCGAACATACATAAACATTAAACTGAAATAAATACTAGATCAAGGGTGTAATAAATCTCAAAACTCTCTGACTATTCTTAGTATTAAACATAATTTTTAAAGAAAACCTCTGAAAACTGGAAGACTTTCTTAAAAATTTATCTATGAAGCCTCTACTACAGATGGACGATTGTCCGTCCAAGACCCATGACTCATCAAAAGAACCATTACTTACAACTCATAAAACTAGATTACTATGAAAGCAAAGAGGTCTCACTCATGAGTAGACGAATGGATGAAGTGATCTCCAAAGACTCTTTTTGAGGATCCTAATAAACTATATAAGCATCATTAAAAGATGCAGGTCGAATGACATTAGTACATTGAATGTACGAGTATGTAGTATAACTGAATAACAAATAACCGAAAGAAAGGACATGAATTAATAACAATGTACTCAAGCTGAATGTAAATAAATAAAGGAGTTAAATCATTTAAATCTTTACAAAGTACTTTCTCATCTCAGAACTCAACATAATAAGTTATATAAAAAAAATTACACGTTAACTCTATTGGGAGATTCTCTAACCGAAAACCGTCACTATGAACTACATGATGCTACAAAGTCTCGTCCACATTGCCACAACTCTCATATACCTGTAACACCTCAGATTCGAGAAAGGGATAATTTCCCATTTCTAGAAGTTGTAGGTGCCAACTTACACTGGCTACCCATGACCCATGGATAGGACCATAGACCATAGGTGTGGTCCATGGTTGACACATTGGCACTGCCCAAACTGGGTCAGAACCTGGGTCCCGTGGTCCAAGACCCTCAAGTTGGGTTTTCTGAGCACCATTGACAGCCGTACAGGATAGTTCATCGTCCTGACCACGGTCCGTCGATAGTGGCATTCGTGGGCAACTGTTAGTTAAGTTCAGGGTTTGGTGCATCTTTTCCTAATTAATTAACTCCTATAATACTTCATTTTACCCTTCACTAAGTCCCGTATATAAGTGTTTTCAAACCCCAAATTAGCCCATTCAAGTCATTCTTCCAAAATCACAAAAGAAGATCAATTCTCCTTTTCAAAATATTATCTCTCTAGAAATTTGAAGAAGAAGAGGGATTCGACCTAGGGTTTCAAGTCAACTCTCAATTCCTCCATTGAAGATTAGAATTTGGCCTCAAGGTATGATAGTTTTCATCCATGAATTCTTTCCATTCATGGATTTCCCAAATTCCTCTATTTAAAAGTTAGAATTCCCTAATTGAGTTAGGATTTTCTTTAATTATCATGGGTTCTATTCTTTATTGATTTAAATGATTAAATTATAATCTCTTATGCATAAATTGGTGAAATACTATGATTTTGTGATGATTTCCCTCATGAATTAATGTAATCTCCATGTTTTCAAGTTATGAATTATGTTCAGTGGGATTTTGATTTTAAAGAAAGAATTTTATAAAATTAAGCATTTATAGCTAGCTTTACATGAATTTATTGTGAAA
Organism: Solanum tarapatanum; assembly: GCA_029582485.1. Lineage (NCBI taxonomy): Eukaryota > Viridiplantae > Streptophyta > Magnoliopsida > Solanales > Solanaceae > Solanum > Solanum tarapatanum. Next base: position 10,561 of record JAJOOB010038716.1, on the reverse strand, counting down.
TCCATATCTAACCATTGTTTTCTTAGTGTTGATGATTGAAAGTAGGTTTTGAACCTTTAAATGTAAATTATGGACCTATGCATTTTCTTATGAAATCTATGGAAATGTTTTAAGGATGCTTAGAGAGTAAAGTATCAATGATGATGATGATGATGTGTTATTGAAAGGATTTTTCTCATGTACACATAATATCAAGAAGTGAAAGGTTTTCTCACACTATAAGGATTCTAAGGTTGGAAGGCTTTCTCACTAATTGATTCAAAGATTAAGAGCTATCCTAATGAAATTAGCTTGGATTGGTTATTAAAAGCTAACTTACAATTGATGATGACTTATTTTGGATCGGCAAGATGATGTGCCTTTCCATGGATAATTAGAAGTAAAAATTGATTATTCTGTGGGATTTATGCTTAGAACCAAGAGGATATTGAGATGGAATCTCTCCCGTGAGTAGAGGTCAGGTTTCTAGAAGCAATCTCCTTTTCCCTTACCTATGTGCCCCAATATGATGATTGTCTAGATAGACATTACCTAGTGGATCCAGTTTAACTCAGATTCATGGTCCTTACCTTGGAATGTAGGACAACTCTTTTCGGTGTGGGAGACACCGCCATATCATGTTATAGCTCACATGGTCTCTATGTCGGTTATGGCTAATTACCACATTAATAATGAACTAAAGTTAATTCAGGAAGTATCTAATAAGTGTTCAACGAATTTAAAGATGATTAACTTGCATTAACCATGGTTTTATAACTCTCTTATATCATGTTTTAGCATGGTTAATTGCATGTCATGAAAGGAAATGACCCTTTTTAGCATGACTTAAATGTTTTATGTATAACTATCATACTTGGTATATTGTTTTGTACTAACGCATACTCTTGCCTACATTTCCCCAAAGGTAGGGTCCGACAATCAGGTTTCTTAGTTTCATGGCTAGTGGTTGATTTTGAGATTCCCGAGCTTTGGTGAGTCCTCATTCTTCGAGGATGGATATTCATTATTTCACTCTCTTTCATGTATTTCTCTTTTAGACATGATGTATGGGCTAGGCCCAATTTCATTCTATTGTACTAGATAGCTATATTGAGACATGTGTTTTAGACTTCCACTTTTCTTTTATAAAAACTATTAGACTATTGTTTTACTCTTATTGATCTATTTCTTATGTTATGAAAGCTAGGTGGCTCTTCTGGTGTCCTTCGAGGTTCTATACACTATGTTACATCTAGGGGGTACCCCTGGGTAATGACAATACCTTGTCGGGATATAGGACACCTCAACTAAGTGGATCCACTAAGCTATGCTTAAAAATCAATAAAGAATCATCTAAAAAGTTTTACCCTTTACCCATGTTGGGAACATCATTTCTGAGGATTTTGAGTTGTCTGAACTCATCCTCATATTGGTTCTCAATACTACTCCCAATAATATATACTCATGTTCAAATGATTAAAAACATAACTATTCCTCTAGTTTCAAATAATTTCTCAAACTATCCTTTTAAAAGAGGTAATTGCTCTAGATATATCTTTTAAACTCAAAACTCATTTAGAAATCTCAGTTTTTCTTTTATCTATGTAAAAAATTGATACCTCTGAGAATACATAGTCCCCTTATACTCTTACTGAACTCATACTTGAAAACTCTTTCTCAAAACATATCAATATCATATTGTTGTATGATCAATGATGACTCGGGAAGTCATACTGTATAAACATTGATGCTATACATAGTGTAACAACCCAGATTCTAAACGAGGCAAAATTCAAATTTTGGGGAATTGTAGGTGCCTTCCACAAAGGCCCAACCATGGGCCGTGGGTTAACCAACGAGTTGTAGGTATGGATGTGGTGGAGGAACCTAGAAAATTGTCCAGGCACAGACCACGGAGTGACTTACAGACTGTAGGTGGGTCCACACCCCATGGTCCATGCAACCGTCAATTGGCCAAAGACTCTGTCAAGACCACGACTCACTAGGATGGACCGTAGGTTCATCCACGGTTCGTCAATGGGGTATCGTGGGTGGTCCTCTTTGGGTAGTTGAGGAGGTTATGTTTAGGGGCATATCGGTCTTTTCCGATTTTAATAAAATTAATGTGGTGTAATTTTTCCTAAGTCTAGAACACCTATATAAGCATTTTAACCCCCAAAACCCCTCAATCAAGTAATTCACTCAAATCCCAATAGAAAATCCTCTCAAATATTCTCTCTCTAGATGTTGGAAGGAGAGAAGAAGAAGTTGGAGCTAGGTCAAGAGCAAGTCTCTCAATCTTCAAGCTTTTGAGGGAATTGTAACCAAGGTATGATAGCTCTTCATCCATGGACATCTTCCATCCAAGGAGTCCCCTAGAATTTCCCCAATTTGATGAAGAATTCCCCAATTTAGCTAGGGTTTCTTCCATTGTTGTGGGTTATGTTGATTGTGGATCCAGTTGAGTGGATTGTGATTGTTTATGATAGGATTAGTAGAATTATATGTACTCAAGAATATTCCATGAATCTAACCTAGAATTAGTATAGTTGGATTGAAGATATGAAGGGAAACATTTTGGGTTTAGGCTTGTCCTTATTGAATTGATGAATTATGATTAGAATTTCTTGAAAATGAAGCTTAGATAATGATCGTGAGATCTAGGGATTTGAGAGTAAATATTATGATGTGAATTGTTGGTAATTGATATTATTGTTGAGGAAGGGATACTTTCCACATGAATTGCCTAATTATGAATGTATGATTGTGAAAGGTTTACTCACATGAATGATTCTAGGCTTGAAAGAATTTATCACCTACAATGAATCTAGACTAAAAGGTTATGTAATGATGAACCTAGAGGCGATTACACTTGACCTCCATATGTAAGGAGAAGAAGTGATTCCTATACTGATTAGAATTGAACAAGAGGTGTGTCCTCACGTTCTTATTATTATGAATGGACATAGAGGTGAGTACCCATAATCCTTATAAAATAATGTGGAGGCCAGTACCTACAATATATGATGAATAATGTGGAGGCAAGTACCCGCATCATATGATGAGATTGTGGAGGCGAGTACTCGCAATCTAAAAGTAAGTAAGGCAAGAGGTGAATACCCATTAGCCATTATAAGCTAGCAAAAGAGGTGAATCCCCATGTCTTTAAAAGTAAGTATGAATAATGTGATTGACGTTATGATAAATGATTAGCTTTGTTTGCTTCTAGATATGACTTCAATGAGGTAAGTCAACTAGAGGTGGATAACCCAAGTTTGTGCTAATGATGAGTGAGATTGCCTGAGAAATATTCCTTTCTTAGTATGATATTTTTTTATATGCATTGATTATGTAGTGGTTTGTATTGACTAACCATGATGTTTATGTTGTTTATACTAGCTATCATATGTAGTACTTGATAGTACTAACACCTACTCTAGCCTACATTCTTATCAAATGTAGGGTCCGGCGAAATAGATTCTCACACTCGTGGCTAGCTTCATTGTTGATCAAGGAAGTGAAGATTAGTGAGTCCTCATTGTGTTCGAGGATGTGATTACCCCTTTTTCTCTTATGTCTTGGACTATTGTATGGGCTACGTCCCAAGAATTTATTTATGTTGTTTAGATGGTTTGAGACTATGGTATTAGACTTCCACTCGTTTTTACAAAAGACTTTGATTATATTGAAAAGCTTTAATTCCCGTTCATTTCTGTTACTTTATGGTATGATATGCTAAGTGGCTTGTATGAGGCCTCTCAGGGTCTTATACGCCTTGTTACATCTAGGGGTTACCCTTGGGTCGTGACAGTTAGATATCATACCGCTCATACATTGATGGAATACTCAATTGTTATACTAATCATGTTTTAGAAAACTCTTTTCCAAAAATATATCGAAGCCATATTGTGATATGATCATTGATGAATCGAGAAGTCATAGTGCATAAACACTGATAGAATAACTAGATACCATATTGCATAAACATTGATGGCATACTCGATTGTCATACTAATCACGTTTTAAAAGCTCTTTCTCAAAACTCATCTTAACTTTCTCAAAAACTCACTTTCAAACTCAAGTATTAGCATTAAAAAGCTTCTCAAAATTTATAACTCAATTCATAGGGTTCATGCGGAATTATGGACATGAACGACTCAACGCAGGGATCTTGATAAAAATATGGAAAGTCAGAACTCAGAACTCAAGAACTCAAGTATACTACTCATCTCAACAATACTAAAATATAGACATGAAAGAATCAACTCAATAATCTCAATGCATAACATATAGAAATTCAATAATTAAGAATAGAATTTCAAAAAGAAACAGGAACTCGAGAACTCAAAATCAACTTATCTCAAGAATACTCAAATCTAGGGGCATAATCCTAGATTTATCTTTTACTTATTTGAAAGTCGATGTAGGGCGTAAGGAAGAACTAGTCCAACACTATGATAGACTTACATACCTGAAAGAACAAGGTTCTTGAAGAATCTTGAAGAAGAACTTGATTAGAAGCCTTGAAACCCTAGCTTGAAGGAGAAAAATCAACAAAACATTTCTTGAGATTTCTTGAATTAGTTTCTTGAAATATCTATGGCCAAGAATTATGATTTTCATTAGTGTTCATAATTGTATGGAGGAATTTCAGTTGGAAAAAATGGAATTCTTGGAGAGATACTTACTTTGAAGATGAATCTTGAAAAAGATTGAAAGAATCTTGAATGGAGTCTTCTACTTTGATTTTTCCTTTGAGTTTTACTTTAGGGTTTGAGAGAGAAGAGAATGATGAACTAAGAGATGAAAATCTGATTGTTTTGGGTCTTTAATTAGTAATGAAATTATTTTAAAGTTTTCTTCGAGGCAAAAAGACAATAACAACCCTTTCTAATGTTTTCCCATCAGTTAATTCGTCACAACACTGTATCAGGTAACTAAAATGGTCATAACATTTTACTCAAAAATCATATTGTTGCGAAATTTGTGGGCTACATAACTTTTATATTCTAAGAGATATGGTCGATTGAAGGTGACCCGAAGAGAATCTTACATCAAAACATAATCGGCAAGGAAACTTTCAACTCAACTTTGTTCTAGGAATTTATAGTGACCTTAATTGATATCCAAAATCATTACCACACTAAAGAATTGAACCTTACACATATGGGAAATTTAAGAATCACCCGATACGATCTTATTCACAAATAAAGAATTGTTCGAGTCTTAACTTAGAAATTTTTGGGGTGTTACAATATCTTCTCCTTGGGATCATTCATCCTTGAATGATGGCTAGACTGAGAATGGAAAGGAAAGGAGTTACTTTTACTATATTCAAGCCTAATTCAAAATCACAAAGTACTTAACATAGGGTGATTATTTTGATCTAAATCACAAGATTTGGGTTCTATACCTCTATAGGGAATCTCATCCTAAGAACACTACTTCTTACCATTACATTCAGCTAACCTTGAACTCATATCATGAAACACCTAATGTATCACGCATTGTCCATATTTTACCAACACCACATTCAAGCCTAGTACTATAACCACTCCATGGACTACTCCTAACCAATCCTTCTAAGAATATTTCAGCATCTCTACCAACTGAAATTTCACGCATTACTATTAGTAACTGAGTAATTGCTCTCCTTTAACTATTACTCATGATAAAACCTCATCCCCTTCTTCCTCCACTTTTATAACCTTATATGGAATACGCATCACTACCAAAATAGTAAATAGCAATCTTATTCCCCATCATCTCACAACTACTATCAACAACACCACTCTCGAAACTAATACGGATCACTAAAAGAACTTTAGGGTGAAAGATCATAAGCACGATTTATTCGAGAATTTTAATATAAGAATATGGATGACATAACAGTATGTTGCTAGCCATTGAGAGTAAATCATGAACTCGTTATACTGAACATACTATGAGACATGAATGCTTATATGAATAGGTTCATATCATGAGATTGATATCCACAATTTTATGAATTAAGCTCGAGGTTAATTTGCTAAAGTCTTTGACCCTCATTCTGGAAACATAGCATATATGTGAAAGTCTCTGAAGTGTATGAGCATAGCATATAGACACAATTCTGATATTAGAACCATCAATAAGGTGTTGTAATAACTTAACTTTGAGGAATACGCAAGAGTATTAATGGATTGATGTACCTCTACAACTCTTTCGGAAGACATCACTATCTCTCCCCCGAGGGGTACTTCTATTTAAGCTTTAGAGAATCCAGTTCCAGCGGAAGACTAAGTAAGGTGCGGTATAAAGTCCAATCAATCTCCTCCAACAGACAATAGAGGGCTCTGACCTGACCACAGTCGGTGCGGCGGTTAGGCATCCTTAGACGAAAAAGTGGTCTTTCAGGATTGGTCGTTGTGTGTGCCTCTTCAAGAAAGCTTTGCTTGGTAGGCGCTGCCCACTCACTCGGACAATGCTCTGAACACGAAAGTGTGCAGTTCCGCCCCCTTCTCAATACTTGACTAGATTTCTCATCTTACCATCTCTCCCTCAGGTCTAAAACTGATACTTGAAAACAATGGACATATTACCTCATCTCTAAACTGGTCTACATTCCCTTTAATACTCGGAAAGGCTTATCTTGTGTCTATGGAACTATCCATAAGCACGTACTAAGACTCCTTCTAGGACCTCTTTCTAAGATGCTTTTATTAACCTTTTCTTATTAGCTTATAAGGCCGTTTAATTTAACTCTTATGGAGAAATAAAATAATGCTTACCTCATCCTATTCATATTTACATCTCAAATATAGTATCTAGCTCACATGGAAAATTATGAACTTAATTGGAACCTCGTATGATTACATACAATCTCATTACACCTCTTAATGCTCTTGTTACTCTTACGACTTAGCCACACTTCACTTTTCTCATCTAAAAGTTAGAATCCCATACTTGTACCACTAACATTCATTGTAACTAACCTCTTGATTCGTCACCTACTCTATTTCAACTCTACCACATCAGATCTCAAGTGTAACACCATTACCCTCATGTTAACATTCTTTTGGTCACGACACTCATCTCAAATTCAAGCTTACTATTTATTAATAAATCTGGATATCAATATGAATGCTCCCTTACTATACTAACTTACAGCTACTAGATACAAATTAAGAAACACTCGCCCACTAAGACCTCATGACAAGTAGTCAATTTTATCTCTCAATGTACCTATTTACAGATACCTCCACCTTCTACTTCACAACTTAAATATTATTTACTCCTTTACTATACATCATTACTTAATTAGTTCTAAAACCATTTGAATATTATGAGATCTCCCTTAAAATGTCACGACCCAGACTGTCGTGATTGGCACCCACACTAACCCTCCGGTGGGAGAACAACTACTACAACACAAAGCACGCAACTAAACCAAAATACTAACACATTTAACATATTGAAGCAAGTTAAATAGCTAAAAACTAAAGTTCCCATAAACTTCCAAAATATCTAACAACTAAATAATGCGGAAAATACACCACGAACCTGAAAGTCAATGTACCAAAACATCTAATCTTCAACAAGTCTAAACAGGAAGGGAAACAACCCCAAACTAATGAACTAATAACTAACTGGGAAGTCTAAGTCTGAAATATGGACATAGATAGAAAGGAGAACTCATGGAAGCCTGGAAGAACTGGCTCAGCCTAGAATTTGAACAATGATTACTTATCTTCTAAGCGAGGTTTGTCAATAGCCACCTGAAGATGCCCTATACTCAATAAAGAAAGAGCAAGTGCAGTATCAGTACACAACCACAGATCACGCGGCTGTCCCACTAAGTGTAACATATATCCAGTCAATACAACAATATAATCACATGCATATATCGAACATATACAATATCATCATCATTTACAAATAATGAACAGTTTCACATTTCTCAATATACACAATTATTTCAAATTATTGGTTCTCTCATTGAACCGAAACGCAAACTGTTAGCATTTCAAAATATGGTACGCGATCCAATGATTATGCTGGAACGTGGCAATCGATCCCATAATTATGCCGGAACGTGGCAACCAATCCAAGTTAGTGTGTCGGAAAGAAAGACTCGATCCATTAAACAAGCCAAAATCACAATCACAAAGTACATTCTCATAGTCATACAATCAAGTCATGATTCATGGAATTCATCATTCATCTATCCTTATTTACAATTAATGGGATCAATAATGCAACATTCACATACACCATGTATTATAATGAAGCAAGAATAAACATACATCACACAATCATAGAATCACAACAATAACCTACCTCGAAACAAGCCTGAAACCCTATGAAACTTGATCCTTCCCTTTCCGGATTCATTACGCTTGTTCTTGGTCTACATACAATCAATATAACACGGGAATCAATAAACAATCACTAATTACCCGAATTACTAACAATCCTATCAACCCTAGATCATTTCCATGATCCCAATATTCCAAATTAAGGCTTTTTCTACCATAGTTTCCAGATCTAAACCCTTCCCCATCGATAATTACCCATTATATTATGTTCAACGGATCGAAAAATAGATTCAGGGAGTTAAAAGCTTACCTTTAGATTCAAGAATGTTCTAAACTGTTAAGAAGATCCCTAGGTTTGTTCCTTAGCTCTCAAGTTCGAAAAATGCAGAATAAAACATTTTTGGGGTTTATTTAAGACATTAGGTCGCGTCTGGGCCGTCATGGCGCCACTAGCCCGCTATAGCGCCCCCCCTGCTAGCAGAAATCCTTGCTAAAGAGGCTTGCATGAAACAGTGAACTATTTCAATAATATCAAGAACCCATTTCTCAGCACACCTTCAACCAGCGACACTCAGAAAATACCCGTTCATACCACGATCAGTTTCGGGAGTTCTACTCACCCAAATTCAATTATGTATAGTCGTATGGATTCCTTAACGACTTATATATCTACTCAAGTGATCAAATTCATAATTAAATTACCCAATTACTATTAGATTTCCCTAAACCTCACTTACTCCGATTTCGTCCAAATCTGGACTAGGTTGGGAAATCTGAAGTTACTATGAAAAAGTTTTTTGGCCTAAAAATTTTCCCCATTGGCTTTTCTATAACGACGGAACCTGGTTGTTACATAAAATCATAAGGCTAGCTTAAATCTGTCATGTAACACCCCGTACCCGAAAGAGAAAGGATAAGCAAAAGTCAGGATTTTCAGGTGTCACCCAATAGGGCAACCCACGACCCGTGGTTAGACCCATGCCACATGGCTGGGCTCCATCTGAATTCAATTATTTATAGTCATATGGATTCCTTAGCGACTTATATATCTACTCAAGTGATCAAATTCATAATTAAATTACCCAATTGCTACTAGATTTCCCTAGACCTCACTTACTCCGATTTCGTCCAAATCTGGACTAGGTTGGAAAATCTGAAGTTACTATGAAAAAGTTTTTTGGCCTAAAATTTTTTCCTATTCGCTTTTCTATAACGACAGAACTTGGTTGTTACATAAAATCATAAGGCTAGCTTAAATCTGTCATGTAACACCCCGTACCCGAAAGAGAAAGGATAAGCAAAAGTCAGGATTTCCAGGTGTCACCCACGAGGGCAACCCACGCCCCATGGTTAGACTCTCCCTCACGAGCCACTTGACGGCTCGTGAAGGCCACCAAGAGCCGTGGGAGCGGTCGTGGTCTTCACCTAGACTCAAGTGGGACAAGTCAAGAAGACCTAGCCACTGCCTCAAGGTCCACGGAGGGGACCACGGCTCATGGGGTCTCTCGTGGTTCGTGGTTAGGTCGCTTAAAAGAAAGAGTATTTTAGAAAGTTCCTTTTTAGATGGGTATTAAATGAGGTCATTTTTTCTTAGCTTTATACACCTATATAAGAGTTTTTAAGTCAAAAATACACCCATTCACCTCATTATTTTCCAAAACCCAAATCAAATCCCAAAGAGTTCATTTTATCCAATATTCTCTCTCTAGAACTTCAACGAAGAAGAAGAAGGAAGTTGAAGCTAGGGTTCAAGGAACAAGGTTTTCTACTAAAATTATTGGATTCCATTGCTAAGTTCTGGTAGTCCTTTATCCATGGATAGCCTTCATCCATGAAGTCCCTCCAAATTCAATTTCAAAACTAGTAATTTCCCCAAAAGTTAGGGTTTGACTTTAAACTCATAGGTTTCTTTCAAAAACGTTTCTAATAATTTAATTATGATATATTATGTATGAATTGATGATTTCCTATGGTTTTTTATCTTGAATCCCCCAAGAACCCATGAAACCCCCATATTTCTCAACTATAATCTTGTTATATGGGTTTGTTGATGATAGAAGTATGTTAAGAAATTATGCATGTAGTAATTGAGCTACTTGAATTATGATTATATCCATGTGTCACGACCCAAGCCTAGGGCCTAGACGTGACCGGCGAATGGGGAACCCGAAGGAACCCCAAACAAGTCTCATAGCGTATCATTACACATCCTTGGTCACGGAAGCAATTAAAATGACCATAAGCGATAAGCATAATCAAGGGGGAAATCGGGACTAAGGGAGCAA
>JAJOOB010038715.1:0-17753 GCA_029582485.1 Solanum tarapatanum | reverse complement strand
CTACTAATACTCTCAAAGCATCTCATATTTCTTTCCTTCCATATGGTCCACCAAATCACTGCTGGGACAATTCTCCATCTGCTTTGGTCTGTACTGCCACTGCCTTCAGTGTTCCAGCTTTCTATAGCCTGACTTGCCCTTTGTGGCATGGTCCAGTTTGTGCCCCTGAAGCTGGTAAATAAGTGCCACAATTGTCTGACCACCTTGCAATGAAGAAACAGATGGTTGATTGTCTCTGCCTGTAGCTCACAAAAAAAACATCTAGGACACATATAATCAAACTTATAGGGAAATCTCTTACTCTGCTAAGCTTAAGAGGTTTCCCTGTAATTTTCAGAAAGCTCAGGGGTCTAGTTATGTCAAATAATCTTCCAATTTCCTTTAATTTCTTCTTTTTGGTCATTCCATTTTCCAACCCTCACGAAGGATTGTTCTTGAGCATGTCTCAGTGGATTAGAACTCCTTGAATCTTTGTTATATATGTTTTTCTTGATTGAAGAGTGTCCCATATTCCAGTGGATGCAAAATATTGAAGGCTGCTAAAGTCAAAATCATTAGCAACTAGTGACATGAACAGAGATAAAAGTCGATTCAACGGAAACATGGGAAGTGGGTGGAAGGGATGAATCAAACAAAAGAAGTGGAGAAGAAGAAAATGTAGTGAAAATATGTGAACAATGAAAGTGACTTGTCACTGAACTTGCATATCTTCTCCATGGCATCCACATGCTTCATCTCGCATCCGGAAGTGAATTCCCACTTTGTATGGAGTCTTTATCGAGTTAGTTTCTGGTGAATGAGTTGAGATACGCAACCTGGTCATTCTTTTTCTTAAAGTTTAGTAGCTGAGGTGACACCTAATATGTCGAGCCTACTCTTTCAAATTTTACTGAATAACTTTCCAAAATACTTGTGTTTTAGTAAATATCTTGTGCTTTGTAAGTTACTTTGTTGGACAAGTCTTCCTAATGTTTCTCAGTAATCTGGTGATGGGAGCAGTTTGTCATTTTCATCACGTGAGACGCAGTTTCAGTGGTTTGCTATGTGATCTTGATATTATTCTGTTGTTCTTATTCTTTACACAGATTTTATGTAGCTGAAGTTCTTCTTGCTTTGGAATACCTTCACATGCTTGGAGTCATCTACCGAGACTTAAAACCAGAGAATGTCTTGGTTCGAGAAGATGGTCACATCATGCTGTCTGATTTTGATTTGTCTCTTAGGTGTGTTGTTAATCCTATGTTGGTGAAATCATGTTCTCCTGTGATTAAGCCTCCAAAGACGTCCAGTCCATGCTCGGAATCTAGCTGCATAGACCCCTTTTGCCTACATCCATCCTGGCAAGTATCCTGCTTCACCCCTAGATTTTTATCTGCAACATCAAAGACACGTAAGCTAAAGGCTGACATAGCTGCACAAGTCACACCTCTGCCACAGCTCGTGGTGGAGCCAACTGATGCCCGATCCAACTCGTTTGTTGGCACCCATGAGTACCTGGCTCCAGAGATTATCAAAGGAGAAGGTCATGGCAGTGCAGTAGATTGGTGGACCTTTGGTATCTTTCTATATGAACTGTTATATGGAAGGACACCTTTCAAAGGACCAGGAAATGAGGATACATTAGCAAATGTGGTTTCTCAGTGTCTCAAGTTCCCTTCATATCCTGTGGTTAGCTCTAGTGCGAGAGATTTGATCAGACGGTTATTGCAAAAGGAACCAGAGAATAGGTTGGGAGCTGAGAAAGGAGCTGCAGAGATAAAGCAGCATCCGTTCTTCGAGGGATTGAACTGGGCGCTGATACGATGTGAAACACCTCCAGAACTGCCTAGATTCTGTGACTTGGGAAATGTAATCCCTGATACCAACCAACAGAACAAGGAGATTGCCAAGTCTCAAAAAGAGTTCAAAAGTATAGGAGAGGACCTTGCGTTTGAGATGTTTTAGCTTATACTAGACCTGAGAATGGATAGGTTTGTTTTTCTTTTCTCTTTTTTAACACAAAATCTGTGATCCATGTAAGTAGTATATATAGCATAGTGTAGAATCCAGAACTTGGCGTCAATTGAAGAGCTCAAAATACCATGTTTCTATAACAATGTTTTGCTCGTGATGTGAAAATTGGATTTAAAGAGCTACAAAATCAAATCTCTTAGGCCATGGTGATTCTACCAATTGCATATTAGTTAAAGTCTCATATAAAGATCCATTGAAATATAATGGTCCTAAATTCTCATCAACAATAAAGTGAATATAACATAACTTATAGCGTTTTGATTTTGAAGAAATATATAACTCTTTCAAAGAGTAGATGATTTGATCAAATATATAGGCAAAAGCTCAGCAGGATATTTAAACATTTATGGTTGGGAACACATAATACAGGGTTAAGGAGAGCCAGGAATTGACATGCTTATTTCCACACAAACACCGTTTAATACAAATATGCAGAACCCCAAAACAGAGGAGAAAATGTGTTGTGCTGCGGAGTACTGATAGCATATGCCATAAATCGGCATGCTCTATTGTCTGCGTCCAAGTGACTAGTATTAGCTACTGATAATTAAAAATCCACAAAAGAACAAACAGGTCTGAAATTATCTCCTTTCAAACTTCAGCCACCATAGGAACAATGGTCGAGCAGAAGCCACCATTTATTCCTTCTTCCCTACGCCATGAGACATGTTGTAGATCCCTCTCCCCTGAAATATAATCCAGAATACCATTAGAGTTGATTCATGACAGCAGATAAAGCAATCTAGAAAAATTTCAAAAAAACTCACAATCATAAACAAAGCAGAAGCTGCCAAAGCAGCTGGAATGGCCACTGAGGTGATCTTGTCAAAACGACCTTTCAAGTATGTGTGCTTGTGGACACTTTGGTAAAACTTTTGCTTCTCAACAAGCTTTTCTCTGGGATAGAAAGGTGCTTCTTCTGACATCCTGTGTTATTCAATAACTTGTAAATTTACAATCTCATAATAAAAAGAATATAACCAATCAGTTTAACCTGCACCATGTTAGGATGGTTAATATCCGCAACATTCCTTTCTTTTTCTTTTTAACATATTTGTGGCACACTAGGAGAGAAGTGAATCTTTCATGGATGCTTAAATAACTAAAACAAGCTTTGCATAAAATAATTTACTCTAGAAAAAAAGGTGCAATTGAACTTGTAGTCGAGAGACCAGATAGATAAGAAGAGGAGTCCATCAGCATAAAATAATATTTGAAAGTGCATGAAATGCATATGGCCAAAGGCACTGGTAGAACATCCAGTCATTTGAATAAAGTGCATAAAGGTATCCACCAAATAAAGGTCTCCAGTACAACAAAGAAGCAGAGCCAGAGTGCTCTGGGTGTTACAGGCCCAATTTAGGACTCTATCTATTGCAAGCAAATGAGAGTTTTTCCTTAAAAACATACCGTATGGTGATATATTCATCTCTGTCAAGCAGCATGCAAACTAATAAGATAGCATAACCAAAAAAGACACCCCCCCGCCCCGCACCCACCTGCCCCAAGAACCAAAATGAATTGGTGGTGATGGAATACCCTGTGAGATCTCCATTTTAAGTGGGAGTTGTCTCTATTTTCTCAAATGAATCTTGGTAAGTTCCAATGGTGACTGTAACTCTTGAAGAAGAATGAAAAGGAAATATAGATGCTATGTCAGGCAGTAAGGATGAGATGTGAGATGGTTTTTAGTAGAATCAAGTTCAATGGATCTAGTGAAACGGAAAACACGACTCTAAGATTTCACTATTCAAATAGAAAACAACAACACACTGATCATATGACAGCCATGGCTTGCACCTTCAAATTCCTATTGAACAAGTATAACATCACTTCCTCTGATGAAGAGAATTAAGATGGAAAGACACATAAATGCTCTGATCACATATGTTGGTGGCATAGTTAAATCAGGTGTAAAAAAAAAACAGGATAGTGTTGTCACACGTATTAACATCATTACAGAAATGCAAAGTCCAACCACAATGATGTTTTAATGAAAAAGCCAATTAGCTCCGTAATTTAAGCGATTTTTGCACCAAATGAGTAATAAGCATGGCTTGACTTAACAGCAAAGACATAACCCTTTCCATCAGACTGTATAACTGTTCACTTAGTCTCTCATTTTCGTAGCTCAACTTAAGCAAACAAAGACATTTCTTTTTCACTTATTCCCTAAGAACGTTATACCTGAGCAACCTTATCATTCCTCTTCATGTTAATAAAATGAATTGAGATAGTCCTACAGCTCGACGCTCCTATAGATAATAACAAGAGAAACCTAATAATAATTTTTCTAAAGCACCGTATGGATCGACTGCGGTTCTTAATTACCCCCAACGTGCCTCGAACTGCAGAATTGAGTCATCTCGCTAACTAAGTCATCCCATGTTATTCTTATCTTCATCTAGTCAAATACAGCCTATCCTTTAGGAGCTGACCTAACAAACTAGGTGAGCTTCAAAACTACGCAAACATGAATCCAATCCAAGTAAAAATAAAAAGAAACTACTCTATCTTAGTTTACCAACAGCGAAAGAACCTGTATAACAATGAGATGAATCCATCACAAAAACAGATCTACTTTTAAACACACATAAACAAATTGAAAAACGGATCTAAAAAAGTGATACAAAATCCAATCCATCTACTCAACAACAAATGATATATCATTAACTGCAAAATCAGACTAAAGATAAAATTTTCACAACAAACAAACAGAAAACTGATTATGAATCACAGGTCAGAATGAAACCCTAATGATATTAAGAAAACATAAAAACTAGGGTTTGAAGATGAACTCACTTGGAAAGCGACGGAGAGAAAGCTGAAGACGATGAGCAGGGAAGCGTCGATGAAGAAAATCAATTAGTTGAATCGAGGCTAAACCCTAGAAAATTCCGATCCAATTGAATTTCCAACTATTTAACTTTTGACCAACATTTTAAAAGTTTGCAAATATAAACACCCTCAGAATGTCTACTCTACTTCTCTCCTCCGTATGCTATAAAAATAAAATTATAATAAGTTGTTTAAAGCGTGTGTACACATTATTTTTTTTCAATTTTATTTATAAAATTATATTGAATATGTTACGTATCATTTTTGTTTCTTATTTGTTTCCATTGAGTGGTTAACGTTGTATGCAGAACTTATAAATTTGAATTAATTTGGCGAAAGAAAAGTTAAAGAATAGCATTGCTGGATTGATTTAAATCAATTTAGAAGCAAAATTATGTTGGTGAAATGTTTATCCATTCAAATTATAACGACTCTTCAAGATTTGTATATGATTCATTTCAAAATTATAATATAATTTGCACTAAAATTCCGAAAATCTATCTCGACTTGTACATGTTCAACACCTCTGACAAATTTTCAAACTTGTGAATAAATTGTTTCAAAGTTTTAACATAATTTAGAATCAAGTCATGACAATTTGTCAAGACATGCATGCAAAGCAAGTTCCCCATCTGTAGGTACTTTTGACAATTTATTAGAACTTGTGAATAATTTATATTTTATGAGATGTAATTTATAATAAAATCTCGACAATCTGTTAAGATTTGTGTATGCAAAATAAATGTCAATTTATTAGAATTATCGATGATTCGCCCGAATTTGAGGTGAACTTCTAACACACAAGCTATTTTTATAAAAATTTCAGTAGTGGCATGTAATCTACCTATTAATAAAAATGAATTCCTTTCAAAATATAATATACAAATTTAATATTAGTGTTTCACTTGGACGAGGTCAATAGGTGATCAAAATGACTCATGGTCTAGATTAGTGACCTTTATTGCATTTTGGAGGGGTACTTGTCTATGATTAGCTCAAGTGATTGAGCCTATACGTCATAATTTGGGCAGAGAAGACTTGTATAGACATTCTTATTAGTAATACTCCCTCTGTTTCATATTAGTTGTCCACGTTATTGAATAGTGAACAATAACGGATGGATAAATATTTAAATTTTACCAAGAGTATAAATATTCTTAGAAATGTGTAAAAGACAAAGTGAACAACTAATATAGGACGGATGAAATGATAATTAGTACTAACTTATATTATTCATATTATACACCATATATAAATACTACGAATAATCAATGACAACTGGTACTTTGTTAAGTAATGAAAAGTACAGCATGTATGGTAGGCACTCACTATTCAGTGATTTTAATTCCCACACATATTATATATATTTTTAAAAGAATTTTAAGAATTAAAATCATAACACATTTAAGACAATGCATATTTATTTTCTCCTCTTTTGTCATTTCCCCATTGGTTTATGATTAATAAAATATCTCCATTGTCTTATCCAAATGCTGATGTATGGCACAACTGAGTTCTTTCTTAGTACAAATCCCACTGCAGAAAAAATAGAAAGAAAATAGGGGGAACAATATTAATTATCACAATTAATGAAATGAAATTGTGAAATTATTATACCTAAAACAGTTAAGCAACTCTCACCCACCCTAATTTTGAAAATTAAATATCTTTTTTTAATCATTTAATAGGATCAAATTTGATAGGTGCAAGTTTTTTTTGTACAATTTGGAGGTGGGTTCATGATGAATAGAGTGTTTTAGTGTTGTACCTTTCTTATGAGTTATGACCAACAAAAGATTAATCACAAGTTGGATTTGGTCCACTTTCCTCCCTGTTCCCTTGTCTCAACTTGAAGTTATGTACTAATTTTCCAGTGGACCATCTCGACTAATTTTATGAATATCTAGTAACTCAAATTTTAAAAAATTGTTAATTTTATCTCTATCGGAAATTTAATACTGACTTAATTAATCACTAAGCTACTACATTATTGAGTGTTGACTCGATTATCATCTTTTATGGTTTAGTTGCCTTGATTACTTGTAGCTTTTTTCCAACTAGGTGAGTCCCTTAGGTCCAAGTCCAACCATCCTCCTCTCCATGCCCTTCATCGAGGATCGATGGAGAGAGAGAATATGCGATCCAAAATTTAAACTTAATGAATTTACTACATCCACCACTGATATAGGCAGAGACACATGAGCTAACTAGTACTTGGGTATATACCAATATATATACATCATAGGAACTTGGTTGGAACAATATTTATAGTTAAGACTATGGTTACATTGGCATGTTTCTTGCTGCCTTTCTATGACAATATCATGCCATAATTCTTAGCAATAGACTAAAAGTAAAAGTACAACAATGACTAATGAGAGATTCAATTAAAAAGAAGAGGTAAAAGGGCCTACATGAATGTGGTTATCATTAAAGATCTAAATAAAGATCACATCCAATCTGTTTGAACCTACCTGGCAATCTCACTTTGATTGCCTTATGGTAAGGGAAGACACTCACCTAACTCAAACATGTATGTATGATTCCCTTAACATGTCTCTCAAAAATTGCACTTCTTTTTTTTCTTGGATTTTTTTTTAAATCTTTGTAGGCTAATTGGACAAAGAAAATAATTGAAATTAAATGAACATGATGATCATTGTCAAGAGACTCTCAACTCTTTTGTCTATTCTAAACAGCGCGAATCCAGATTAGTCAAACAAACAACACAGAAAAAACACAGGAACATACAACCTTCCAAATCTAGCAATCTACAAGTACAATAAAATGTCAAGAGCCACAAAAGTTCAATATACAATTTCAAATCTATCAAAGATCTTCAAGATTTAAATAAAGAAAAAACAAGAACCTTTTCATTATGTGCTCTTAGAAGCATAGATCAACAATGAGAATTCAACTTTTTCTTGATCTTTGATGAGGAATTTGTCTTTATCATCTAGCCACAATCTACTATCCATACCACTTCTTGTCCTAAACATAAACAGTGCAATACCAGAAGCTGGATTAAAGAACCAATCATGAACATTCCACATTAGATCAACAAGCAATCCATCCAAAAAAATACTCTGATTTCCCCTGAAGTTCCATTGCAATCTTTTAACTCTAATCACCATCTTCTTATCAATATAAACTGTCAAAACAGGATGTTTTAGTCCATCATTTTCGCCGTTGCAACGAATTAAAACATCATGAATGTTACCATTATCACAAAATTGAGCCTTGGTTGAATAAATTGTATTTCCAGAAAAATGTTCTTGTCTTGAAACCAATGAAAATTTAGCCATTGGAATTCCATTTTTCAACTTCCTTAATGATGCTTCTTCAGCCATATCACCAAGAATTAGTCCAACTTGTGAATCAACTATGACTAATACATAATATCCATCAATTGGTTCAGGACCACTACTTAAGTACCTAGCTCCACACAAATCCCATATAATTTCAACCTTAAAATTATCCAAATCCATTGATTTACTTCCCTTTTTCTTCCTAAAAAGACGCGTATTCGTGTTGAGTTTGAATACATTTGGATGATCATCACCAAAGTGTACACTTAGGCCTTGTGTTACATTTGTTTTGCACCATGAAATTGTGATCAAGACATGTTTTTTATTGGATAAATTGACTTTGTACAAACAATTGACAGTGTTTTGTACTGAAGGAATTATAGAAGGAGGGATACAAGCAGAGTTTGAGTAACTAGAACAAGAAGTATTATCAGAAACTTGTACAGCATATTCATTGAAACAAGAAGCAAAATCTCTCATTTTTTTTTTTTTGTTAAAAGAAGAAGAAGAAAAGGGATCTGAAGGGAAATAAGGAGTTATGGCTATTTTATTTTATATATATAGAAAGAAATAAAATAGAGATTTGGAAGGACTTGTTTTTGGAATTTAATTCAAATTAGGAAATAAAAAAGGAGGAAGGAACTATAAATCCTCTTTACTGACAACCCATGTAAGGTAGGAGTATTAAATATTATTCTTTGTTTTTTTTTCTCTCTCACCTTAAAATTTGCAACTTAGGAGAAGGGCAAAAAAGGGAAATAAAACAAGAAACTCTATGACTAATTTATTAATTTAAGGACTATATTTATTTATTCTCTTTTGCCAGTTCATCTGAGATACTACTAACGTAAAAAATAATTAATTTAAGGACCATAGATTAGTAGTGGAGTAATTAAGATGGATGAAAGTGGAATTGTGGTAGAAGTTGCATATTAATGGTCAACTCTCTCTTAGGCCAGCTTTTGTGTATCTATTAATTTTACACAATACCTATTCAGGTTACTCTGTCTATCAAGACTAGGATAAATAAGAAAAATCACCTAATATTTTTTATTTTCATAAAAATTTGAACATGAGACCTTAAGATTCTCGATCAATTCATTGACCATTAGGTCACACCCTTGGATGCAAACTATCTTGTAATTTTATTTCAAGCATTAATGATTGACTAATATGTACTTCAGTAAAATACATCTCGTAAAAGAATTATACACTCAGAATTGTTAAAATTTATCTTGATTCTATTACTATATTTTGAATTTTACCTTTTTCTCGAAGGAAGGTTAAGGAATTTACCATGTTGATTGTTTTACTTCATTTACTTTCGGTAACCCTTTTCTTATAAAAAATATTTTGGACTTCTATTTAAAAATAATAATCTCTAACACATAATAACACAATAGAAGTCATAAAGTAGTCGTTAAAAGAGTTTTATAAAGAAGGAATTTTTTATCTTAATAGTTTTTATTCGTTCTTTTATATTGATTTTCTAATATTTGATCAATTAATTAAATCATATTAAATATTATTTCTCTTTTAGTTTGTTAATTTCTACCATTCGGTTCCAACAAAAATTAAAAAATTATTTGTGTACATAGATCAAAAGTTTCTTCTTTTTATATAATATATATTAAATCTGGACTTTCCTTAAATACTAATTAGGCTCATCTGATACTCCCTATGCCCCTAATTACTTGTCCACTTTTCCTTTTTTAGTTGTCCCTAATTACTTGTCCATTTTGACAAATTAAGAAATGACAAAAAAAAATTACATATTATACCCTCAATTAATTACTTTGAAAAAGGTATAACTTTTTGAAAAGCTTAAATTTTTAATTCACCCACTTCATAATTAATAGGGGTGAAATGATAAGTCACTATGTCAATTATTTTTTTCTTAATAAGTGTGTCAATTCAAAAATTGACAAGTAATTAGAGATAGAGAGAGTATTATAACTGGACCAATAATTCTTTTTTAAAAAAAAAACGATTTGATTCAAAAGCAATAAATTGTCAGTTTCTGGAATATCAACTGTTTGCAATTTTGCATACTAAAAATTTGGACGATCATTGAATGATTCTTAGGGTATAAATAAAAATAAAAATAAAAATTGACTTGTGGGTGCATCTAAAAAAAATAAAATTGTACTATTGGATAAAGAATTAAGTGTAATTTTTTTCTACACGATAAAGTCTCATGATTAGGTCTTGTAGAGAAAATTTCAACAATGAAAGTCAAGCAATATAGATGAACGCCATTTCCCACTCAACAAAACTTTAATAGTAGAACAAATATTTTTAAAAGGACGTGTAAAAAAATAAAATATGATAAATAATTTGAGACGAATACATGATTTAAAAACTAATGAAAGGAATCAGCTTGAGTTATTTTTATCTTCGTTATCCCTTTTTTATTTTCTTTTTTCATGTACTTTTTACTGTAACTGTTTTTTTACATTTTATTATCATCTTTATTGTGACATTGAGTGGAATAAGTAGTTTTTTTTTATGTATTGGTAAGCATAAATTTATAGTGCATGCAGTTGCAGGTGGGAGAAGGAACATTAATTAAATTCTTTTTTTTTGTAACCCCCATGAATCTATTTAATTTTTTTAACAACTACTTTCACATCATTGTCCAGTTAATATAAAAAGAGAGTGAATTAACATTCACGGTTGGAAAAAGAAAAGAAATTCTTCACCAAAATGATTGTTTTTAACAAAATTAAAATATGTTAAACGGAAAAGGGTCAAATATATTCTCATACATGGCAGGTATGAGTGGATTTCCAAAATAAAAATTGGTGTTTAAAATTAGGGGCAACTGCTGAGTCATTTAATTCTGAGTTTGCTACATATTTATTTGTCGAAATTAAAAATAAATTTATACCCAAATTTAACAATAGTGATGTAATTGATGGGGGATAGTCAAATAAATTTTTTATATATATAAACTATTTCGAATTATAGAGATATATTTGGCCCTTTTCGATTCATTGAAAGGGAAATACTAATCTATTTAAGGTCTAAAACGACATGGTTTAGAAAAGAAGCTGAAATTGGAAAGGACAAAAGAAAGAATAAAATGCTTTGATTCTAACAAAACCCTAACTGGGAATACCTAAAGAACAAGTAGTTACACTAATGATGAGTAGTATCCCCAACCCCACCCCTCAACCCCCGCAAGAAAAGGGAAAAGGAAAAAAAAGTGATAAAGAAAGACATCATAAAGTTTTGTATGAAAAGTAAATTTGAAATGTGAAATCTCGTAATGAATAGAGATTTTGGATCTGACTCAACTTTGTAATGAATAGATTTTGAATCTGACTCAACCTCATTGAGAGGGCTATAGTAAAGAGACCCTTAGTTTCTTTTTCATCTGATGTAAAATTCTTCAATAAATCTATTAATACAAAATCATATAGTAACTCAAAAAATCGACAAGAAAATTGTCTCTCATAATTAGTTTGAAAGTAGAGCAAGAAAAAGATAAAATCAATTCAAAGTCAAATTTCAGTTATTGAATCACTTGTCACATATATGGTCCACAATTTGTAGCTGTCCAATGTATATAGTCTAATATTCCTTGGATCTTCCACTAACAACATGTTTTTTTTTTTTTTTTAGGCTTTGTTTCAAGATGATTAGTCCTCAAAGTTTTGGTGAGAAAAGAACAGGACTATACCATTTTATTTAACTAATTTATGCTTTTATTTTCTTTTACAAAAAAAATCCCATTTTGTTTGGCAAGCCAAACACTTTAATTAGACATTTGTCACCATCAGTAAACTGCATGTGTTAGAAAAACTAAAGTACTTGTTGATTGCACATGTTTTACTTTTATGAAATCCCAACTTAATTATTTAACTAATTAACTTCTTTTCTTCGTGGTTAAAACGCTGCAAATGTAGGGTTTGATCAACACAATTAACCTGCCACAATTTTCATAATGGAATGCTATCAAAATGATGGATTATAATAAAAGACGGAGTCGAAATTTAAATTTTACGAGTTTCAAAATTCAAGGCAGACATTATCAAATATTAATATACATGTTAAATGAATTTTTAATACAAATATAGAATCCGTACTAATTATACAAGATAGACAAAAAAGGTGTTTGTTTTGTCGTACAAGAGCACTCCATTTGTAAGGTAGAAAACTACTATAGAACGTGAAAGCAATTCATTGTAAAATTATTATAATAGAATAATGAAGATCATACACTAAAGGGAATTAAATTCCTTCACTTTTACCTTATAGCATATCGAGATATTCTCTCAGACCCCAAGAAAAATATTATAAGTATTGTTTTAATTTAATTAATCAATTAGGTACGTATTCATCACTAAGTGTCAAGTGGCATGCTTAAAAACCCATGCCTTTCATGGTTTAATTTAAGGGTAATGCTAAATGGCCAGAAAATTTGATCAGAATTTGGCTGAAAATTTGGTTAGAATTTGGGCAGAAATTTAAAAAGTCTATAATATCCTTTTTATTTTAAAATAAACTGATTTTTTTCCATTTTTTAATTAAAAGGTATTAAAGTTAAAAGATAAAAATGTTCAAAAAGATAAAATAGCATAGTGTGAAATATGTTATTTTACCATTATGACCAAATTTTCTGGCCAAAAGATTTTTTCCTTAATTTAACTTACCTACGTTAACAATGTAAATTTAATTATTTTTTTATACTATAAACTACGTCAAGTAACTAATTTTACTTATGGTGGAAATTACGTGTACGTATTGGTTGAATTGCTTAAATATTCCTTTTAAGACACTGTTTATATTTCGATTTTTTTTTTTTTAAAAGTTGTGTAAGTATAATTCTTGAAAAAATTAATTTTTTGGATGACATCCAATTCGAGTCTAATAGGTTTGCTATACTATCCAATCCCACAGACAATATATTAGACGTTTAATGTAACTTAAAAGATTATATTTTACATCATACATGATCTAATATTTTCTCATAAGATTTTCAGTAGAGTCATTTATTAAACAACTACCTCAAAAATGAATAAACGGCAAAAATTTCGCGTACAAAATTACGAATTTTTTTATGGAAGAACCTAGTTGGGGAGGAAGCTAAGTATGAATTGAAGAATCCAGCAAGTAGCTTAATTGTTTAATTAACAAAAAAAATCTTAATTATATTTAATTAGTTGTTATATTTTCTTGTGAGCAAACTAAGCCATATTAGATCAAGCATGTTTTGTGGTGAAGTAACAAGAAACAGAAGACCCGCAATTTACAATTTGCAAATCCAATATTTGACATGACTTCACAACTATTTAAGGAGAAACAATTAATTATAATTTGTTTGCCATACTGACTTCATTATAATTAATTTAATTCGAAAAGATTAATTCTTAAGAGGTGTTCTTTCTTTTTCATGTACGAAATGTTTTATCAAATTGACTAATAAAAAAAGAGTACCAAGTCTTCGTGCATGTACATAGACTTTTCTTTTACTTTTATTTTTATTTTTTTCTACTTAAAAAAATTAAATTTAATTAAAGAAACAAAGAGAAAGCTAAACGGACATCTCATCTACTAGCAACAGGTGAAGTCCTACTCTTATGCTATACTTTTTAATATTATTATTTTTCCATCTCTAATTACGAAATAAAAGGAAAAAAATATAAAAAAATCAAACAATATAATATACACTTTCTGTATCACCATTAATGTATATCCAAAGTCAGAAATTATAATATTATTGAAGAAAGTTGAGTTTTTTAAAATAAAAAAAAAGTAAATCTATAAGCTTCTTAGAAGTCGTCTAATTGATACTTATTTAAAGGGAAACGAATAACACCTTTAAATTCCTTGATCCTTCCTTTGTAGGCAGAGTGGGTAATACAGAGTCCTGCGGACACGGGTGGAAAATAAAAAAAAATGAAATTGTTTGTCATCTGAAAATTGGCTTAAAAAGTTTAATATTTTTTTTAGTCGATTTAAAAATGAATATTTATTTTGTTTTTTGATAGTTCTTTAATTTTAACTTTCCACGTGACACTTTGAAGACACGAGAACATTTTGCTACATTCTATATAACTTTAGCTTAAGATTACATGATTAAAAAATATTTATTTTTTAAAATTCTGTTTCAAGTTAAAATCGACAAACAAATTGAAACTGTGAGAGAGTATATTTGACTTTCTAAAACAAATAAGTTAACAATATCTTAAGCTGATTCTTTTAGTTTTTAACTTGTATGACTTTTGAGTTGAGATCATTGCACGTTCGATCAGTGTTAAGAGCTCCAACAAATTGAATTCTAATTAATTTAATTCTTGCTTAGAAGTATGAACCTTCTTTTTTTTCTTTGTTTTTGTTGTAGGGTCAATTTTAGTATATAATTAAAATTTTGTTGCTGAATTGATAGATATGTTAGCATATCTTTTTCTGGAAAAATTGCTACTTGGTTTTTATAAGTGAAAATTATTCTCTTTCTGTTAGGGAGTGTCCTTTTTTTTAATTTTCTACTACTGTTGACAAAATTTATATAACATTATTCACAGGTTGATAGCTAATTAATGAGTTTAATTGTAATGTCAACAACTATATAAATGTAATGGATATGAACATAATATACTATTTTTAATTTCAGAATGATTCAAAGTATTTGACACACTTATACTGGAATTTTATCCTTCAACTTCATTTTAACTATTCAAATATGGTTTTGAAAACACAAGTAGGTTGCCACGTCAGACAACTCGTCTTACGTAATGTCCACGTGGCACCACATCAGGAAATAAATGCCCATTGGATCAATAGTTCAATGTTTGTAACATTGGCATAAACATCAAGCTATTACATGGCATTGAAATTGAATAAACTGGAAATCTCATTTCCATTTTATCAGCAATATATATTCAGCTGACATATTTCTGAACTGTAATGTTGATTAACATCGTCGTACCACAACTATGTACATTATTCACGCTTCAATATTCTTCATCCGCTTGCGTTGATCTAGTAATAGGAATTGACCATCTTCCTAGATGCGCTGTGTAGTTTATGCAACGGATAACTCCTGTCCCCGAGGGTCCATCAGGAAAATCGATAACACTAATACTTCCTGCATTGAGATGAAACGATCCCAACCATTCCTTTGTTAGATTTAGACAGTGTCCCATCATCGCGATATGAAGTGCAGGATGGCCAACAGCAATGACTACATTGTCTTGGTCAGATCCTTTTGATAGTTCATACAATAGATGTTTCCATGATTTCCCAGATTGGTCCCATAAAGATGTTGTGACGTCGTCTTCCAATCTATTTAACCAACCAGATGAAACATTTTGCAATCCTGATGCATCCTGCAGAGGAAACGGAGAAAATTTAAGTATGAAAATCATCAAATATTTCAAACTAGAACGCGAGAAATAGTACAAGTTGAAACACCATCTTATGCAAGATTTAGTCTGAGCAAATCCAGAAGAATATTTTATGACTTTGGCTTCAGAAATTTAAATTTTCCTATCTCAATGCATCCCTATATTGTTATCTTAAGATTATTTTTTTAAAAAAATGGTTATCTTAAGAATGTTTTGCACACAACCTCTTAAGTAAATTCATCAACTTGTTTCAGTTTAGGAAATCAGTAGCATGTCTCTTGCCTTTTGTGATTGTGTAAGAATACTTTCAACATCCAGATCTGGTATCTGCTTCGTTTCCACATAGCGTGGGATACAGTCAGCTCCAAGGCAGTCAGCAGCTTCTTGAACCTATAAAATTCAGAATAAATTTGTGTTAAGAAAACTAATGCTCTTTCTATAAAAGACCGTCAATCAACGTACTATCTGAGTGGTCATACTTTGGTGATTGTGTCAGCTGTCTCTACAGATGCCATTTTAGTTCCACTGATTACAGTATTCACTTTCAGATCAAGAAGCAGCTCTGCTATTTTCTGAGCCTGTCATCCATTTTAATAAATCCTGTAAGGTAGTGACACCCCCGAAATGAAGCTGAATGCTACTATAGGAAGGAGAACCATCTTACCTGTATATTTCCAAGCATGTTCAAGGGGCCATTTCCAGTATACGGCATACTACTCTGTACAAATTTCAACTTCCATGAGGGAAGAGCAGAAAATGGTGAAAGCAACAGATAAGGATACCCAAAAGACAATGAGCAATTTGAACAGCTTTCCAACATGCTAAACAGAATAGGGGCTAAATACCTGAAAGCTAAGGAGAGGACAAATCAGAATTTATACAGTAGATGACAACATGCCTGAGTACTCCCCTACCTCCATGCTTAATCTACGAATGGAAAGCCAGGTTTACCAGTCAGGGAAATATTCATAAGGTGCATAAGCCCCAATCTCAATTTCCTATGTCTCTGAGGATATCCATTTAGAAGCATTATGGACACATCCAAGATTACCCAACCAACCAACATGGTTTTTTTCTTCTTTTCTTTTACTTAATCTATGTGAAAGTAACCTCTGACATCCTATATCATCCTTCTCTTTCTTTATGCTCAGGTTGATAAATTACTGCTTTATCATCCAAGATAGTATTTCATTTAAACAGATGTTGAAATCCTCAAGCAGAAAATATGATCGGCGGACGTAAAATCATTGTGTCATCCATATCTCTTACCATAAGCAAAAAGTACAGTTATTTGTAGTTCTGAAAGTACTTCTAAGACAAACTAAATTTCATGAAGTTAAAAAGTGGAAGCCATAAATTTTTTATTGATTAGAGAGGAAACTGCAGTCCCTTGCGAGTCGAAGTTCCTAAAGACATTGCAAAGGTGGACGAACTCTAGTCTGTTCAAAGCTCAACAGTACATTCTCCACCTCTAGAAAATTTATGTGATCTCAAGTTAGGGTCACTGGAATGGTTAGTATATAGCCTTTCTTCATATTAATTTATCCATTCATCAATTGTGTATAAGGATGGTATCTTCAAGAATGATCGCATGAGAGGATGATAGAATGGATAGATAAGGTTCTTCTATCAGCTGAAAATCAAAATCCTAGTACCAAATGAATGTGTAGCACTCAAACTAGTCTTTGAACAAAAATTATATGAGAGGTTTGCAGATTCATACTTCAAGAAGGATCAAACGGACTCTTTTCAGAAAATATCCATGCTTTCAACTTTGTTTTGTTCTCACATAAGAAAAAATAAATCCAGAGCATTAGCTGCTATTTCTGGGTCATAGTCTCATAAACTACCTTTTTTTATGTCACAGATATGAGAATCAAAGAGCCTAATATGTCTGTTTACGGTCCATTGCCTACTGCATACCTCTAGGTCACTCTCTGATACTCCATGGCAGACAAGTACGATCCGCTTACTAGTTTTTCTGCCTGCAGAACTTCCCCCTGCTACAGGTGATCCTGGGGTCTGCATTATACAAAATTAAGCCACAGCAGAAAGATAATCAGATATATGACAAACCAGAGTCTTGAAATTCAAACTCCAGATAAAGTGTAATGACCCTGAAGGTCATTTTTGGAAATTTTCATAAAATGACCGTTTTACCCCTCCCGATAGTTGCCCCGAGTCCTAATTGTTGTATTTTCGAAGTTGGTTTGAAGGAAAATTGATGAAAAGTTGAGTTTTT
>JAJOOB010038714.1:0-15561 GCA_029582485.1 Solanum tarapatanum | reverse complement strand
AGCTTATGGGGAACACATTCCTAGTTACTTTTAATAATCTGAATATAAATAAATACTTAGTTCAAAGTTATCTTTTTATTGTTTTTATTTTATTTCAATTTAAATCCCCCCATTTTTATATAACGACTATTGAGTTAAATATTTGCTATTGACAATATTCTTCCATATTCTCTTTGGGATTGACTCCGACTCATAGTTGGGTAAATATATTGCATACGATCGTTTATATTTGTTTTCAAGAAGTATATTTGAACGTTGTCATTGGTACCCTGGCCCAAGGTGCCTCTTCTGCAGGCTGATCATGGTGACCTAGTACTAGTGTATATTCATGTGCTTCAGCTGTGGCCTACTGCATCCCCTTAAACATGGTCAGAAGCTGAGTAATGGTTGCTTGTAGATCTAGAGAAATAACCGGTTCGGGTGGTGGTTGAGCTGGTCTCGACCCCACCAACTAATCTAGAACATGGACTTCTAGAGGTTCCTCTAATGGCTTCGGACCCTGCTCTATATCTAGTGGTGGTGTTGCACCCCTAAAAGGCAGGGGAGGTTGACCCTTACTCTAAGCCACCACGCGGCAAGTATGAGCCATCCTCTAAAAAGAGTGCAACAAGTGACATTTCAAGTAACCAATAACTCACAGACTACAAAAAATGATACAAGAGGGAAGAATTCCTAAATACATCCTCTAGACTCCTAAATATAGGATATGGATGTCTCCACACTGATCCGTTGGATGCTACTAGGTATAAGTTGTGTACAAGTGAGACCGGTGAACTTGGGGCTCTAATACCAACTTTTCACGACCTAACTTTATGATGTCCCCTACTATAACACACAAGTAAGTAATCCAACCCATACTCAAAATGAGAAGTAACGAGTACTAAGGTAGAACTAACTAGAAAAGAAACTAACAACAAAAAAGATAGAGTGGAAGGAAACCAAAAACTATATTAAATAAAAACCTCCTAGAACTTGGAAGTCACGAGTACAGAGTTGTCTAATATGAAAAAATACAAGTCCCAAAAGTGGACCACAACAATCCGTGTTAAAAGCAAACAACTAGCTAACATGAGTACAAAAGGAGATAGGCTAATCCAGGATGCCAAGTACTCACCCCTGTCTTCAATAGCCATAATCTACAAAAGATGGCACAAATGATAACCACTAATAGGTGGTACTAAGACTTGCATCACAAAAATATGAAGAGTGTAGCATAAGTATTCTCCTGGATGAATCGAATATTGGGAACTATGGGCTTCTTCCATGATTCTCTCTGGGAGTTCATCCCCACTTGAAACACACAACTTACCTTGATACCTCAACACACCATCTCCCCCTTGTGCATAGACCATAACTTTCTACTTATGCACATTTATTCAACTCAAGTATAATAGGATCCTTCTCTTATTTCTCCTTCACTTCTGAAACTAGCAATAATTCATCCCCATTCATTACGACCACTCCACCTTCATTGAAATCTAACAAATGGACTCCCAAATGTGCTAGTCTGTGAACTTCAATAGCCAATTATTTCTTGCCTTCCTTGACATGAGTCGTACTCCTCATGGGCAAATTGTTCAAGGCATCATCAACAACATATCCTTACATGGATGGTATAAAATGCTCATATAATAATCTATAAGTAGTTATGGATACCTCCTTTATCGAAGATTTAGCTCTTTTTGACTGTAAACATATAGGAGACTCTTGTGGTCGGTGAACACATCCACGTGAACGACATAGATATAGGGACGCCATATCTTGAAAACAAAGACTAATGCTGCCAACATGAGATCATGAATATGATAGTTCTTTTTGTGACCTTACCATTGTGCATCAATACACAACCAAGTCCAACTCTGTATGCATCGCAGTAAACAACAAAACCCTATGTACCTTATGGTCAACACTGGAGCAGTAGTTAATCGAGTTTTCAATTCCTGAAAGATTTTCTCAAAAGCATCAGACCATTGAAACTTAGCTGTTCTTTGAGTCAATTTAGTCAATGGGGATGAAATATGTAAAAACCCCTAGACGAAACTTCTGTAGTAACCAGCCAATCCCAAAAAACTCATTAAATGAGTTGGAGACGTGGGTCTAGCTACTTCCTGCACTACTTCAATCTTCTGAGTGTCAACTCAGATTCTATCGCCAGACACTATATAACCTAAGAATGCCACAGATTAAATCTAGAACTCACACTTAGAAAAATTAGCATATAACTCTTGATCTTTGAGAGTTTGGAGGACTATTCTGAGATGACTATTTCTCTTCATTCTTTGAATATATCAATATATTATCAATAAATACGATAAAAAAACATGTTGATATACTAATTATATACTCTGTGCAAAATATCCATAAATGTAGCAGGAATGTTAGTCAAACAAAAGGACATAACAAGGAACTCATAATGACCATAACATGTCCTAAATATTGTCTTTGAGATGTCACTTTCTCTCACTTTCGACTGATGATAGTCAGATGTCAAGTTTATCTTAGAGAAACAAGTGGCACCTTAAAGTTGGTCAAAAAGGTCATCATTCATAGAAGGGGATACTTATTCTTTCTGGTTACCTTTTATAAGTAATGGTGATCCACATCCTATGGGAACCATCTTTCTTTCTCACAAATAATACCAGAGCACCCCAAGGTGAGACACTTCATCAGATGAAACCCTTATCAAAAATATCTCTTAACTGTTCTTTTAACTCAGCTGGAGCCATTCTTTATGGCGGAATAGAAATGGGTTGAGTATCGGGAAGAATATCTATTCCAAAGTCTATTTCTCTCTTAGGAAGAACTCTGGGTGTAACACCTCACAATCTAGTAGGCTAAGCAAGGGGATAAGTGTCGAGTCAAGGGCTAGTGAATTGAGCCTTGGCACCGTAGGCCCATACAGACCGTAAAGGGCACCACGGCCCGTGGTGGTACCCGTAGACCTTAAAGTAGCTAGCCAAGAGAGTCTTACCTCCTACGAGCATCATGAAGGCTCGTGGTGGACACTACAGCTTGTGGTGGTGCCCGTGAAGGTGAGGCAGTGAGCTCCCAAAAAGCTGGCTAAAATGAGACCCTCTCACAAACCACATGACGGCTTGTGAAGGCCTTGACGTGCCATGGAGAGGGTCATGTGGGGTGAAGGGTTTTAAGGGTGTTTTACCAAGACACTGGTCTAGGACCACAACTGGCACCATGGCTCGTGGCACCTGTCGTGAAGGTGGTTCAGTCCACTAAAAGTTAGGGGATTTTGGGTCTTTTCTAATTTTAATTAAATCAAAGCTCTGTTATTTTACCCAAGAAGACCCTTATATAAGTGATTTTAACCATAAAACTCACCCATTCAAGTCATTCTCTCAAAACCCAAAAGAAAAACCAAAGTTCTTCCTCTCAAATATTTATCTCTCTAGAACTTGAAGAAGAAGAAAGAGTTGAAGCTAGGATCAAGGTCAAGTCTCCATTCCTCAAGCAATTGTGGGCTTTGATATCAAGTCATGATGGCTTTTCATCCATGAATACCCTAAGATTTCCCAATTGAAAAGTAGAAATTCCCCAAATTTAGTTAAGGTTTTCTTCTAATATTATGGGTCTTGAGGAATGTTGAACCAAGTGATTGGGCTATGATTGTTTATGCATAAATTGATAGAATTACATGTTTTTAGGATGATTTTACATGTACCCATGCTAAGCAATATTTCTAAGGTGAAATTGAT
Source organism: Solanum tarapatanum (assembly GCA_029582485.1). Taxonomy (NCBI): domain Eukaryota; kingdom Viridiplantae; phylum Streptophyta; class Magnoliopsida; order Solanales; family Solanaceae; genus Solanum; species Solanum tarapatanum. Next base: position 11,851 of record JAJOOB010038714.1, on the reverse strand, counting down.
ATAAATGGGTTTTGATCAATAAAAAGGGAAATTATGGATTTAGATGTATTATTATAGGATAAATAAGGTACATTATGAATTGCTTTAAGATTGAAGCATATGTGATGATTATGATATAAAATGCTTTGAGAGTGAAGTATGTATGATGATTATGAGATATAGTGCTTTGAGAGTAAAGCTTAAGTTATGACTTGTTGATTATTGATATAATTGTTGTGAAAGGGATAGTTCCCACATGAATTGCTTAAGTATGAATGTGAAAGGCCTTCTCATATTGAATGATTCTAGGTTGAAAGGATTTCTCACCTAAAATTAATCTAAGCTAAAAGACAAAGAAATTGATGAGGCAAGAGGCGATTACCCATGACCTCTACATGAGAAGGATATGTGGTGATTCCCTATATTCCTTATAATAGAACAAGAGGCGACTCCCCACGTTCCTATAATGATGTTGGGCATGGAGGAGATTACCCATGATCCTTTATTTAAAGATATGAAGGCGAATACTCGACTACGATGAAGGACATGGAGGCTAGTACCCATGATTCCTTATAAATGACATGAAGGTGAGTACCCATGTTATATGATGATGGACATGGAGGCGAGTACCCATGATCCTTTATTTAAGGCAAGAGGTGACTACCCATGAGCCATTATAGGAAGGCAAGAGGTGATTCCCCATGTCTATAAATTATAAGCTAAGATAAGTATGATAGGTGATGAACTTGGATGATGGCCTAAGGTTTCCTTCTATGATGAGTAAGACTAGTGGAGGATTATCCATGTCTTGGCTAAGTATGAATTGAGGTTACTTCAAGAAGTATTCCTTTTATGTTAAAATGAGCTATTATGTGCATTAATTATGCTTATGACTTATGTTGTCTAACTCTTATGTTTATGTTGATGTTTATCCAAGCTATAATATTTGGTACATTCTTGTACTAATGCATAATCTTGCATATATTTATTATCCAAATGTAGGGTTCGGTGTTCCCGACTCTCATCCCTGTGGTTAGGATCTTTAGTAGAGGCAAGGTTGAAGATTGGTGAGTCCTTATAACATTTGAGGATTTGGCCATCATTTCCTTATGTTCTTGTGATTTTAGTTTAGAATAATGTTGTATGTGTTGTGTCCCAAGAATCTATGTATTATATGATTTTGAGATAATTGTATAAGACTTCCGCTTCGTTTTAGAAATACTTTGATGTTGTTGAAAAGGTTTTAAATTTTACCAGTTTTCTATTATCTTGAATATGAAAGCTAAGTGTCTTATATAAGGCCTCTCGGGATTTTGTATGGCATGTTAAGTCTGGGGTGTACCCCTAGGTCATGAGAAACTTGGTAATCAGAGCACAAGGTTTAAAAAGGTTCTAGGATGTCTCAAAACCACGTCTAGTAGAGTCTTGTTCATGATTGTGAAGCGCACCACAGTTATGAATGAGAGGCTACAAGATGTTTAGGAAAATTCACTTCTTCATTACTCTAAGACGTAAGATAGATTTTAACTCTAAAAGGCCTCTCTCCTAATCCTTATCTGATGGTATACATTATATGACTACTCTAAGAGCTTTTGCTAGAACACTGAGGGAGAAGAGATGGGTCAAGGAGCTCCTTCTCAAGCTCCTCAAACTCCGGTTGACCCTTTTGTCGAGCAAGTGACTAATGCGGAGTTTAGGACTATTTTTGAAGTGTTGGCTCAAGCCGTGACGGCACAAGCCAATATGGAATTTGTGAACCCCGTGAAACCGAATATGGGTACGGCGACATCTAAAGTGAGGGATTTCACTAGGATGAATCCTTTCTAATTATATGGTTCTAAGGTTGAGAAAGATCCTCAAGAGTTCATTGATGAGGTTAACAAGGTCTTAACTATTATGGGAGTGACTCTGATGGAAAAGGCAGAATCGGTTGCTTATCAACTATAAGGTGTTTCTCAAATTTGGATCAACCAATGGAAGGAAACTAGATCGGTAGATGTGGGTCCCCTAGAATGGGAAAGGTTCAAGTCTACTTTTCTTGATAGGTTCTTTCCTTTTGAGATGACAGAGGAAAAAGTGCTTGAGTTTATCAATCTCCAACAAGGGAAATGATTGTGAAATAATATGCTTTGAGGTTCACTCAATTGTAGAAATATGCTCATTCTATAGTTGTCAACTCTAGGGCAAGGATGAGCAAGTTTGTTTCGGGTGTGTCTAAATTGGTAGTGAAAGTGTGTCGTACGGCTATTCTTGTCCATGACATGGATATTTCTCGTCTTATGATTCATGCCTAACAGATTGAAGAAGAGAAACTGAAGGAAAGTTCTACGGAGACCAAGAGGTCTAGAACTGGAGATGGTAATTTCTCTCATGCTAGGTCTGATGAATATGGTCGTCCTAGGTATCGACAAACATTTTCTGGGCAAGGTTCCTCTAATGTTTCTATGTCTAAAAAGGAAAGGGTGTCTAACCCTAAACCTCAAGGAGGTGATAATGGGTCTTTTTTGCCAAATTGTGCTAAGTATGAGAGAAAGCATGAAGGTAAATGTCTAGCGGGTTCCAATGCTTATTTTGGTTGTGGTAAGATGGATCACAAGATGAGGAATTATCCTTCAGTTTCTAAGAATGAGGGAGATAGCCATTGTACGGGTCAACCCTATCCTTCATCCAGTCCAAGTGGTTCAGATACTAGTGCTCCCAAGCAAAAAGGTTCCATGTACTTCAGACTCATGGTGAACAAGAGGATTCTCCTGATGTGGTTACCGGTATGTTGAAAGTCTTTCAACTTGATGTTTATGTATTACTTGATCCCATTGATACCTTGTCCTTTGTGACGCCATATGTGGCTATTAGATTTGATGTGCTTCCCGATGTGATGTTAGATTCTTTTTCTGTCTCTACTCTTGTGGGTGATTCTATTGTGGCTAATAGGGTCTATAGAAAGTGTCCTGTTTCCTTATCCCATAGAGTTACTCTTGTTGATTTGGTAGAGCTTAATATGCTAGATTTTGATGTTATACTTGGTATGAATTGGTTAAACTCTTATTATGCTTCTATCGATTGTAGAGCCCGTGTAGTCAGATTTCAGTTTCTGAATGAGCTTTTCCTAGACTTGAAGGGGGGAAATTTTATGCCTACAGGTCGGTTTATTTCTTGTCTTAAATATAGAAAGATGATTTCTAAGAGTTGCATGTACCATCTCGTTAGGGTGAGGGCTATGGATTCTGAAACCCCTTCTCTTGAGTTGGTCCCCATTGTTAATGAGTATCTGAAAGTGTTCCTAGAAGATTACCCCGGTATTCCTCCCAAATGGGAAATATATTTTGGTATTGACCTTCTCCCAGATACGCAACCTATTTCTATTCCTCCTTATAGAATGGCTCTCGTAGAACTTCAGGAATTAAAGGAACAATTAAAAGATTTTTTGGATAAGGGTTTCATCCGACCGAGTATCTGAAACACCCTAGATTAAAAAAAGGGATATATATTTCTTTCCTTAGCCGACTCGGGAAAGTAGAATGTGAACACCGAGTGACTTGGCAATTCACCAAATGGAAGCCCCATCGCCTATTGCCTTATTTCCAGTGTTCAGAGTTCTGGTACTTTAGGCGAGCCAAGTCGGGCTCCCTGTGCCATTCAGTGTTCCTCCAAAGCCTCCTCCCCCATCGCCTAATTGATCTGGCACCTAGGTCAACTTACTATAAATTTTCGTAAGCTAAAGGCTCACTTGGCGAGTCGCACAATGGATTTTGGCGACCTCCAGCGTGACTGCTTTTAGTTTTTAAGTTAGGGTCTTCAAAGTCTTTTCAGTTTATTTTAATTCTATACTATGTCATTTTTCCCTTTATCTAAATACCTATATTAGAGTTTTCCAGCTAATTTCCCTAATTTAAGACACATTCCCTCAAGAATCTAAAATAATATCAAATCTCCTCTCCAAAAAGTTTCTCTCTCTAGAACTTGAAGAAGACGAAGGGTTCAACCTAGGGTTTCAAAGCAAGCTTCCATTTTTCTTTGAGGTATGATATTTTTCATCCATGGATTCCTTCCATTCATGAAGTTCCCAAATTCCTCTATTTTCAAAGTTAGAATTCCCCAATTGAGTTAGGGTTTTCTTCAATGGTCATGGGTTCTTTTTATTATTGATTTAAATGATTGAATTATGATCTCTTATACATGAATTTCTGAAATACTATGATTTTATGATGATTTCCCCCATGAACCCAAGTTTTCAGGTTATGATCAAATGATGAGGGATTTTTATTATAAAGAAAGAGTTTTAATGAAATTGAGCATGTATTGATAGATTCACATGAATTTATGATGAAATCCATAGCTAACCATGTTTTATAAAGGTTGATGATTGAAAGTGGGTTTTGACCTTGAAAGGTAAATTATGGACTTATGCATTTTCTTATGAAATCTAAGCAAATGTTTTAAGGATGCTTTGAGAGTAAAGTATGATAATGTTGTTGTTGTGTTGTTGAAAGGATATTCTCATAAACATATATATGCATGATGTGAAAGGTTTTCTCAAAAGGATTCTAAGGTTGAAAGGTCTTCTCACCTAATTAAATCAAATATTAAGAGCTATCTGAATGAACCTAGCTTGGATTAGTTATTGAATGATACATTTCAATCAATTATGACTTAGCTTGGATTGGCAAGATGACGTTCCCTTCCATGGATAATAAGAACAAGTAATAATTGACTATTCCGTGGGATTTATGCTTAGAATCGAGAGGATATTGAGATGGAAGCTCTCCCATTAGTAGAGGACGGGTTTCTAGTAGCAATCTCCTTATCCCTTACCTATATGCCCCCATAGGATGATTGTCTAGATATACATTAGCTAGTGGATCCACCTAAGCTAGAAGTTATGTTCCTTACCTTGGCAAGTAGGACAACCCTTTTCGGTGTGGGAGACACTAGGGGATCATGTTATAGCTCACATGGTCTTTATGTCACTTGAGGCTAATCCCCCACATTAATAATGAACTATGGTTACTTCAAGAAGTATCTCATATGTGTTCAAAGGCTTTAATGATGTCAGCTTGCATTGACCATGGCTTTATGATTCATGTTTTCTAAACCTTTTATATCATTATTTAGCATGGTCAATTGCATGTCATGAAATGTCCTCTTTTAGAATGATTTAAATGTTTTATGCATAGCTATCAAACAAGGTACATTGTTTTGTACTAACGCATACTCTTGCCTACATTTCCACAAATGTAGGGTCTGATAGTCAGGTTTCTCAGTTTTATGGATAGTGGTTGATTTTGAGATTACCAAGCTTTGGTGAGTCCTCATGCTTCGAGAATGGAGTTTTATTGTTTCAGTTTCTTTCTTGTATTTCAGTTTTGGACATGATGTATGGGCTAGGCCCAATTTCATTCGATTGTATTAGATGGCTACTGAGACAAGTGTTTTAGATTTCCACTTTTCTTTTATAAAAAACTATTGAACTTGGACTACTGTTTTACTTATATTGTTCTATTTCGTATATTGTGAATTATAAGTGCCTTGTATGGGGTTTTTTTATGGTCCTATATGCCATGTTACATCTAGGGGTACCCCTGGGTTGTGACAAACTTGGTAATCAGAACATAAGGTTTAGAATGGTCCTAGGATGTCTCATAATCCACATCGAGTAGAGTCTTCTTCATGAGTGTGAAACGTGCCACATTTATAAATGAGAGGCTACAAGATCATTAGAAAACTCCACTTCTTTCATTACTCTAAAGTCGTGCGATAGAGTTTAACTCTATAAAGTCTCTCTCATAATCCTTATATGATGCTCTATAGGATATGGCTACTCAAACAGCTTATGCTAGAAGGAATGTGAGGGACAATGCGGAACAAGAAGCTCATCCCCAAGCTCCTCAAGTTCATGTTGATCCCTTGGCCGAACAAGTGACTAATGCGGAGTTTAGGGCTATTTTTCAAGTGTTGTCTCAAGCCGTGACAGCCCAAGCCAATAGGGAGGTTGCGGTTCCCGTGAACCCAAATATGGGTACGGCGACAACAAGAGTGAGGGACTTCACTAGGATGAATCCTCCTGAGTTTCATGGTTTTGAGGTTGAGGAAGATCCTCAAAAGTTCATTGATGAGGTCTATAAGGTTTTGATGATCATGAGAGAGACACCGGTGGAAAGTGTGAAGTTGTCCTCTTATCAACTAAAAGGTGTGGCTCAAATTTGGTACAACCAATAGAAGGAAGGGAGACTGGAAGATGCGGGTCCTCTTGATTGGGAGAAGTTTAAAGCCTATTTTCTTGATATTTTCTTTCCCCTCGAGATGAGGGAAGCCAAGGTGTTTGAGATCATTAACCTTTGACAAGGGAGTATGAGTGTGAGGGAATATGCTCTAAAGTTCGCACAATTGTTTAAATATGCTCCAACAATGGTTGCCGATTAAAGGGCTAGGATAAGTAAGTTCATTTTGGGTGTGTCAAAAATGGTGGTTAAAGAGTGCCGAACCGACATGCTCATTAATGACATGGACATCTCTCATCTCAAGGTTCATGCACAACAAAATGAACATGAGAAACTTAAGGTAAAGTCTAGGGAGACAAAAAGGGCTAAAATCGGTGATGGTAATTTCTCTCATGCAAGGTCCGATGGACATGCTTGTTCTAGATTTTGAGAAAAAATTTTTGGTCAAGGTTCCTCTAATGCTCCTCCAAAGTTTAACAAAGATAGGGTGTCTAACCCTAAGCCTCGATGAGGGAATAGTAGTGGGTCTTCATTGCCCATCTCTACTTGTACTAGGTGTGGAAGAAACCACGAGGGTAAGGGCCGAGCCAGCACGGATGGTTGCTTTAGTTGTGGTAAAAGTGGTCATAAAATGAGTGATTGGCCAATGCTTGTGAATAAAGGAAGAGAGGGCAAGCAAGCTCCTCCTAGTGGTTCGGGTCCAAATGCTCCTAAGAAAAAATGAGTTTATGCACTTCAGACTCATGGTGAACAAAAGGGTTCTCCCGATATGGTTACCCGTATGTTGAAAGTTTTCCAACTTGATATTTATGCTTTACTTGATGCTGGTGCTACCTTTTCTTTTGTGACGCCATATGTGGCTATGAGGTTTGATGTTCTTCCAGATGTGTTGTTAGACCTTTTTCTGTCTCTACTCCTGTTGGTGATTCTATTGTGGCTAAGAGGGTCTACAGAAAGTGTCTTGTTTCCTTGTCCCATAGAGTTACTCTTGTTGACTTAGTAGAGCTGGATGTGCTAGATTTTGATGTTATCCTTGGTATGGATTGGTTGCACTCATGTTATGCTTCTATCAATTGTAGAACTCGTGTAGTCAAGTTTCAATTACCGAATGAGCCTGTCCTATAGTGGAAAGGGGGAAATTCTATGACTAAGGGTCAGTTTGTCTCTTGTCTTAAAACTAGAAAGATGATTTCTAAAGGTTGCATTTACCATTTAGTATGGGTGAAAGGTGTGGATTCTCAAACCCTTAATCTAGAATGGGTCCCCATTGTTAATGAATTTCCGAAAGTGTTCCGAGATGATTTACCTGGTATTCCTCTCGAAAAGGAAATAGACTTCAGTATTGACCTTCTCCCAGATACGCAACCTATTTCTATTCCTCCTTACCGTATGGCTTTGGCGGAACTTAAGGAGTTTAAAAAGCAATTGAAGGATTTGTTGGATAATGGTTTCATCAGACTGAGTATCTCTCCATGGGGTTCTCTAGTTTTATTCGTTAGAAAGAAATATGGTACTCTTCGTATGTGTATTGACTCTCGTCAGTTGAATAAGGTAACCATTAAGAATAAGTATCCTCTCCCAAGGATATATGATTTATTTACCCAACTTCAAGGAGCAAGTTATTTCTCTAAGATTGATCTTTGATCGGGTTATCACCAATTGAGGGTGAAGGAGGATGATATTTCAAAGACGACTTTTCAAACTCGGTTTGGTCATTATGAGTTTTTGGTAATTTCATTTGGGTTGACTAATGCTCCGGCAGCGTTTATGGATTTGATGAATAGGGTGTTTAGGCAATACCTTGACTTGTTTGTGATTGTGTTCATTAATGATATATTGATCTATTCAAGAATTCAGAATGAGAATATTGATCGTTAGAGGATCGTGTTGCAAATTCTTAAGGACCAACAACTTTTTGTAAAGTTTAGCAAGTGTGATTTTTGACTAAGGTCCGTAGCTTTTATTGGTCATATTGTTTCAACTAAGGGCATTGAGGTAGATCCTAAGAAGACGGATGCGGTCAAGAGTTGGACTAGACCTCTAACTCCTTCTGACATTAGAAGTTTCTTGGGTTTGACTGGTTACTATAGAAGGTTAGTTGAGGGATTCTCTTTGATTGTGTCTCATTTGACGGCTTTGACTCAAAAGAAAGCTAAGTTCATATGGTCTGAAGCGTGTGAGAAAAGTTTCCAAGAATTAAATGATAGACTTACTTTCGCTCCGATGTTAACTTTACCAAAAGGGACGGATGGCTTTGTTGTTTATTGTGATGCCTCGAGAAATGGACTAGGGTGTGTACTTATGCAAAATGGGAAAGTTATTGCCTATGCCTCAAGGCAACTTAAAATTCATGAGAAGTATTATCCTACCCATGAACTTGAACTAGCGGCGGTTCTTTTTGCCCTAAATATTTGGAGATAGTATTTGTATGGTGTGCATGCAGATGTGTTTACCGACCACAAGAGTTTGCAATATGTGTTTAATAGGATTTGAATCTTTGTCGAAGAAGGTGGCAGAGTTACTTAAGGATTATGATATGAGTGTGCTCTATCACCCCGGTAAGGCAAATGTCGTAGCCGATGCTTTTAGCCGATTATCAATCGGTATTGTTGCTCATGTAGAAAAAGATAAGAAAGAATTAGTACGAGTGATACGCTCAAATTACACTTTCCTAAAAAAGTATAAGCGATCGTTATCAAGTATAGAACCCAATTTGTAGGTTGGGGTCAATCCCATGAGGAATATGGTTTAGACTTAAACTTAACTTAGTTATATATCCGTTTAGTCAAATTAGTTTTGAGAGAAGTAAATAAAGAGGGGATTTTGTAAACAAGTAACAAATTGTTGATTAAATAACAGGTAAGCAAGAGTCAACTTTGTTGTTATTAATATGAGAAAGAAACTAAGGCATATGTATTCCCCATAAACTCTTAACGCGGTAATCCTAATAATAGCAATCATTTCCTAGTGTTTTACATGCAAAGTTGGTAAGTTAGGTATCCCTAAGTGATTGGTCCTTCAAATAGGGAATTTCACTACGCACCTTGGTCCGGCTATGAGTGCATACTTCACTAACCCTTACCTTTACCTCAAATTAGATATCACATCAATGTATGGCTTAGTTTTCACCCTCGCACCAATAGACATTAGACTATTAGATAGAATCCACTAAATCTTTGTTGTTAATTCTTTTCTCATTCATTACCTCCTTGGTCCAGCAAGTAGGAACGAAGCGAGTTGTAACGTTTGAAACCGTTAAAAGACTTCTAATCGAATAAAATACCAATACATGCATACACACTATTCAAGAATTACTTAATTATTATTCATACGTTGTTAATTGCTCATTGTTCCCACAACCCTAGTTGTAGATTTAGTTACACAAGCTTGATAGAACACAATTCATATTTTGATAAAAAGAATTAATGAACTTACTATTAGAGTAGAAGAAATCTGAAATCTCCAATTGAAATCCAAAGTCGAAATCTCATAAAATGAATTTCGAAAATCAAGTTGCTAAAGTTTGCAAGTTAATTCCCAAAACACAAAAACCAAAAGTTTAAAATATTGTCTAAGCTAAGAAGAATGAGGTTTATAACTCCTATTTATAGAAAAACAAGTCCCAACTAAAAAGGAAACGAAATAAGGAAATAAACTTCTCGGACGCGGCTTCATTCGACGACTCGACCTATGGACCGTGGGTCGACCTATGGTCCATAGGTCACCTTCTGTGGTTCCATACTTAGGATTTTTCATCAAGTACTGGAACTTCAACTCCCAGTTCATCAATCACGGATGTGCAGGATAGCCCGTAGGTCGATCTACGGTCCGTCAGTCGCTTCATAGTTCCACACTTAGTCATAATTCCCTGATGCTCCATCTACACCTACTATCGACATTCTGTCAAAGGGATTACGGTCCGTGGATCACGTCCGTGTGTGGCTCCTTCTGTATAATTTCAGCTTTCATCTCAATCAACCGCATCCAAGCCTATTTCCTGCACACATAGCACATAAAACATTATTTCTAACACAATATAGCCCTAGACAGACATAACTTCTAAGTGAAATGTATCAAATATACCATAAAATCACGGTATATCAACACTCTCAACTTAAACTCGGTGTTTGTCTTCAAGCGACGCACTAAAACTCTAAATTTCACTTGTGTAAAAGAAAACATACAAACTCAAGCAATCATATGGCTATCTATTCCTCACATAGTGCAAACCTTTACATCTAGACTTAACAAGCTAACTCATGCAGATCAAGATATGACATAGATTGACCATAGACACCACAACATACACTTTTCACAATCACCAAGGTACTAACTCTCCAACAATGCAACTAGTGCCCTCACTTCAAACAAAATCCTTTTTCACCAATAGATATGAATTTGGAGTTTTAGGATTCATTCAACACTCACGCTTAGAAGTGACTTCAAGTACAGTTAGTGCTTAATACCATAGGCTTGCCCTTATTTTCACTTCATAGACTCTCCAAACTAGTAACTAGGATCACTATAGGACTTTCTTAGCTCATAACGTAGGCTGAGGGTCAGGTAGGATATATTTGGGTACTTTTTAGTGACTTTGTTCCCTCCTTGACATTACATTGGCATTTTACCTCTTTTCTCAACCAATTCTTGACATCTTTTTATTTTCTTTTCTTTCCCTTGATTCTTTCTCATACAGCTATGACTTTTGACTTTACAACTCTTATTTTTCACTTTCTTCTGTTTCTTTCACTTTATTTTTCTCTATTTCTTTCAGTACTTTTGTTATTCCTCTTTTTGCTTCTTTTGCACACAGTCACATCTTTTTCTCTCTTCAACACAAAACCTTTTTCATACCCTTTTTACTTTTGGTTCCCTTTTTCATAGCCACCATAAATTTATGTATTTTGCATGAGTTGAGGTGCACAATATTCAATGTCGGATCAGGGCCAAGATCAAGGTAACTTTTTGAATTAGCCACCCTCAACTTAGTGTAACGATTCGGAAAATGGTAGGATGAGCTAGAGCCTAATCGTGAGGGTCAACGTCAAGGTAACTGTTAGACTCCATAGCTGAAAGACCTTTTTAGGTTTGTATTGAAGGTAGCAAGGACATGTGCCAAGGAAAGGGGGGAAAAGGCTAGCCAAAGGCCAAGGCTGCCCAACCCTTAATCAAGCACTGCCAGGGTTCACGACCACCTTTACGACCAGAGGTCATGACCAGGGTTCGTGAAGTGATCCGTGAAGACCCATTAGAGCCAAGGGAGTTGTTCCTAGTTGAGGTAGCTACTGCCTCAAGACCACAAGCACCACCACGAGCCGTGGTGCCCTTGACAGTCCATCGGAGTAATCGTGAAGATCACTTGGTGTCTAGGCTTCAAGGCCTTTCCTTCACAAAGCCTAAGTCAAGACAACGACCTTCACCACGACTCCCGGTCTTGACAACAGATCGTGGGAGATCTCGTGGTCATGATTTGGCCTCATGAAGGTTTGGAAAGTTTAAGGAGGATACTGCCTAGAAGACCATGGGCACCACCACGGGCCACGGTCACTTTTCACAAGTCGTGAACTAGGGCGTGGTCCTTGGACGGGACAACCTAGTTAAGGGCCTTTTTAGTAATTTCCTATTTTACTAATTAGTTAATGGGGTTTTTTTTA
>JAJOOB010038713.1:0-11095 GCA_029582485.1 Solanum tarapatanum | reverse complement strand
TATCTTGTTTACTTGATAATACATTGGTGACATTTATAATACTTTAATTTAAATATAAATACCTATCCACATATAAATATATATTTGCATTAATGAAACTATTTATCTCATAAAAATTAACTATTAGATAAATAATAAAATTAAACTAATACAAGCTTCAATTTGCGTTATTACAAGTCATATGATCTTTTTTCGTCTAAAATACAAAAAAATTAAGAAATAGTAAACAAGTAAAACAAAAGGCCAATGTTTATATAGTAATAACTATTTTGAAGAAAACTTCCTGACAATCTAAATCACATAAGTAGCATTTATAAATAAAGTCATTCTTTTATCTTCGGTATCAAAAAAACAAATCCTGACGATTATGTAGATATTCAGAAGCATATATCTATATCACAAGAGAAATTGTTAACAAAAACAAATGAATTTAGACTATATCATGTTAACTTAATATATTAGAACATTACATACTAATGTTGAATTAATCAAACTCAATTTTTCTTATTCTATCTATATTAAGCAAACAAATAATCATTATATCATTAAAATTATTTTCCTCAAGTACTTGAGGTTATGGAATATACCTCTTAGGATAGAACGATTTACTTCATCAGAATAGTGGTACCTCATATTCTGCTAGAATTCGAACTTACTCAACGACAATAAATCACACAAAAATTTTAAATTCAAGAAGAGGAAGAGTAGAAGATTAAAAAAAATTGTGGTTGAAAAATGAGAAGAAGACCCTCTATTTATGGTCAACAAAGGGTAGTATGAACAAGTGTTTTTTGTGTCTTATATGAAAAGTCATGACCTTTCTGAGAAGTCACAACACTTTGGAAAAGTCACAACTTATTGAAAAATTCACAACTCTTTGAAAAAGTCACAACTCATCGAAATCACAACCCTTTGAAAAAAGTCACAACTTATCGGAAGAATCACAACTCATCGAAAAAGTCAAAACCTAAGTTGGGATATTCTAGTAATTTAACATTGCGCCTTATCCGATAAGTTGTTACTTTTTCAAAGGATTATGTCTTTTCCCATGAGCATGGACTATTTTGAAGGGTTGTCACTTATCTGATAAGGCACAATCAGAACATATTCATACTACTATTTGTTAGCTATAAATAGAGGGGTTTTCTCTCACTTTTAAACTAAATTTTTTTAGGTTTTCTACTCTTCTTCTTCTTAAAAGAATCTTAACTGTGATTTCAATAGTTGATTAAATTCGAAACCCAATGAAATTCAAGGTACCACATAAGCAAGAGTTGGTGAACAAATTGTAGCAAATCATTCATTAATTCACACTCATATTTTCCTCTGATGATTTTCGTCACATGCATAAATCAATATTATTTATATCATTTTAGAACATTAATACTCTTTAATTAACCTACATGTATTCATTAATAAAAGACTAATTTCCTACGAATAGTCAGAACAATTTCTACCTTCATGTTTCTTCGATCATAAATCACAACCCTTCACTCCTTATAAATTCTTGGGATCTCTTTTCTTTGAAAATTTGAGATCATTTAAAATTTTCATAAACCATTCATCCCCAATCCATTGATATGTTTCGCCAACGTTCTTAGCATTGAAGTTTAGGTAACGACTATTTATTAAAGAAGAAAAGAAGAGAACAAAGAAATATGCAATTATCTATGAACTTTGCTTCAAATAAAAATCTTCTATATATAGTGCACGAGAGTTTTCATTTATTTTTCTTATTTTGTTTCTTGGATAATTTTTTTGTGTTTTCATTAGAGAGAATTTAAATACAAACATTGTTAATTATTTTTTCTAATAAAATAAATAGATAAAGATGTGGGAGAGACAATAATAATAAACAAATACAAAAAAGGCACATGATTGGGGTAAGATATTTCTTCTTTGTATTTCCATTTCTTATTCTTTTAACCTCAAATGAAGGAGTTTCTTCCTAATTTTTCTAAAGCATCGGCATCAATGTAGTCCATTGAATTAGTAGTTTTGAAGTTACGTCTACTATTTCAAAAACAGATTTTCACTTTTACATATAATATTATAATATAACCATGATAATAATTATTTTTTAATAGATATGTAAGTAAAAATTGACGGAGAAAGTAAAGTGTTGGTGGCAAGAGATTTCAATCAAATGAAACACTAGGGTGAGTATATCATGAACATATATGTTCATCTCCCTTCTTCATTTGCTATGAATTGATCCACATATTTTTACTTTTTTATATTTATGTTGAGTATGAATTTTTTTGAAGTATGAATTTCCGGTTATTTTGTGTGCATTTTGATCTAAGAAAATGTTATGTCACAAGATACACTCTTTGCTAGCTATATAAAATGATAAGAAAATAGTGATTGATCATAAAATCATTTTAAATAAAATTAAATATTCTATATATAATACATTAAATTTTATTCATATATTAATTTTTTTATTGAAAAAGTTTAATGTTTTATATCACGATAGAACTTCTATAAGATACTAGATACTCTCATTAGAGAACATCTATATGATATTTCTTTAGAACTAATTATTGACGTAATATATTTTTCTCTATAACATTCTACTTATAATAGTATTTGACATTCACTAATTAAGTAGACTATGTTTTTTGTAAAATTACATCAATATTATAGCCTTACTCAAATAATAATTGAATAATAATATTTTGTAAAAGATGTGTCACGTTTAAAGATAAAATATATATTTCTTAGTGTCATGCACATATTAAATGTCAAGTATTAATGTCTAAGAGAATAATTGTACTTATATAATGTCCATCATTTACAGTCGTAACCTCAAGAAGAAAAGTTATTGTTGACCATTTTTTTTATCTTGATATTATTTTTCTATTTTGTTGGTTAAGTTTGTTTACCAAATTGAGTAAAGTATAGAACAATATTACTTAAAAAATATAAATTTCTCCCCATATTTTTTAAAAATTTTGAATGCATTTTGAAATGTTTCAATGATATCTGGTCATTTTTTTCTAAAAAAACAATTAATTCTATTAAAATTTGTATGAATGATTTAAAAACACTTGTCCAATATTCTTTCAATTATAATTATTTACTAAAAATCTTTAATTTAGTAATATTAATTCTATTTTACAACATTGTATACTATATGATATGATACACACGTGCAACGCACCTGCTGTGAAACTATTCTTTGTAAAACTATTAGACCTTCTTGCTATTTTCAATAATATGAAAAAATTATATAAGTAGTTAGTGATTGATTCTTCAATATTCTTCTTCGTGCAAAATGATGATTTATGTGGAGTGTATGATTGAAATTTCATGCCAATTAAGAGCGATTTCGAAAATAATTTTGTGAATTTTATTTCTAATTCATATTGGTCTTGTTTATATTATTGAGGTTTAATTATATATTTGTACATACAATAAATACATGTTAATATTTTTTTCTGGAATCATATTTATATAAACTAAACTGTATATTTTTATTTCAATTTTTATAAATATTTATCATATTTATAGAGTGATGGGGTCGATTACTATTAAAAAATATGATCATAAAACTAAAAGGTTATATAAAAAAATTATTTATTGTTTAAATATTTTTCAATATTTTGTAAGAAACAGAGGTCTTAATTTGAACAGATATATCTATTCATGAAAAAACATGATTGTTACGTAAAGTTATTTTATCTTGAAAGAACATGACTCTTTTGAAAAGTCATTTGCTCATGATAGAACAAGACTCAAATGAAAAATTATCTTTTAAATTTTATAAATATAAAGACTCTCTAGAAGTAGCCTAAGAAAAACATTCATGTATAAACAAAGGGCTTTATTGTATCCTGAAGGGATTTGTTTGTATTTTTCGAATATATACAGGATATGTGTTTTTAAATAAATTAACTGTACACACTTCAAAGCCATATTATTTGTAACGATCTTATAACCGTCGTTATGGAAAAGCCAATGGGGAAAGAATTGGGGCTAGAAAACTTTTTCGTAGTAACTTGAGATTTCCTAGCCTAGTTCAGATTTGAACAAAATCGGAGTCAATGAGGTCTAGAGAAATATGGTAAAAAAAAATGAGAGATATATTAATGAATTTGATTACATGAGTGGATAACTAAGACGTTAAGGAACCCGTACGACTTTACGGAATTGAATTCGGTCGGGTAGAACTCCCGAAATCGATCTTTGTGTGAACGGTATTTTCTAAGCATCGCTGATCAAAGGTGTGTTGTGAAATGGGGGTCTTGGAATTATTAAAATATCTCACTAGTTCTGTGCAAGCCGTTGGGGCGGGATTTTTGCCGCCAGGGCAGGGCCACTGTGGCGGGACAGATGTGACTTAAGTTGGAAATAAAACCCCAAAAATATTTTATTCTGCACTTTTAGACTTTGAGGGCTAGGAGATGACCCCAGGAGAGTTCTTGAACGTTTTTCACCATTCTTGAGGCTAATGGTAAGGATTTTACTCCCCAAATCCATGTTTCGATCCGTAGAATGTAAATTCATGAGTAATTATCGATGCAGGAGGGTTTTAAACTAGAATTTATGGTGGAAAAATCCCCAATATGGGTATGGGGATCAAGAATTTGGTCTAGGGTTATTGGGTTTGTTATAATCCGGATAATTAGACCTTTGATTGTTGATCCTTGCATATAAATTGTTGTTTGTAAACCTAGAACAAGCAGAAAGAATCCGAAAAGGGAAGATTCAAGTGCCTTAGGGGATTCAAGCTTGGATTCGAGGTAGGTGATGGTTGTGATATATGTTTGTAATTGCTTTATTATAATGCATATATGTATGTGAATGTTGCATTATTGATCACCCTAATCGTAAATGAGGATAATTGAATAATTGTATGCCATGAATCACCCCTTGTTGTATGATTGTGAGAATATACATTGTGATTGTGGTTTGTTGAATGGATCGATTTCCACGGTTTGGCATAAACATGGGATCGGTTGCCACATTTCGGCATAAACAGGGGATCGGCTGCCACGTTTCAGCACACTAACTTGGATCGGGTACCACAAACCGGTATGCTAACTCATTGGGTTTGGGTTTCATGAAAGAACCATTGAATTTGGTTCCGTGAGAGGACCATTGAATTGTCTTGTGTATCTACTTGTGATGATTACGTTCATGTCTAATGATGATTGATATTGGAAGACTGTATGTTCCTCTAAAAGGATAATTGTATCTCTTGAAACTTGTGAAATTGTGCGTTATTGGTAAGAGATGACTAATATTGTATATGTTTGGTATATGCTTGTTTTATAATATTGTGGTTACTTGCATGTGTTTCACTTAATGGGATAACTGTGTGATCCTACCAATATACTGTAGTTGTGTATTGATACTGCACTTGCTTGTTCTTTGTTGAGTACAGGGCATCTTCAGGCGACTATTGATAGACCTTAGCTAGGTGACTATTGAGCGTGACCGGATTCAAGGGTGAGCCAGTTCTTTTAGGCTTCCATGGATCTTTCTTGTTTAAGTCCATTTTTTTCGGACTCAGACTATTTGTTTTAATGTTGTTAAGTTTCGGGGTTGTACCCCTTGTTCTTAGACTTGTCGTTAGTAGAGTTTGGGTATATTGATTTTCAGGTTCTAGGGGTTGTTCTTCCGGATTAGTTTGGCTAGTTTATTTAAACTTTGGAGTTTATGGGGACTCCATTTTTGTTGTTATTTAAACTTACTTCTGTAGCTTTAGATGTGTATTTCTTTGGTTAAGTTGATTAGTTGGGCTGTAGTTTTAGTTCTCCCACCAGAGGGTTAGTGTGGGTGCCACTCATGATGGTCTGGGTCATGACAAAGTTTGTATCAGATCCCTAGGTTCGTTGATCTCATTGTACCGAAACGAGTCTAGTAGAGTCTTGTAGAACGGTACGATGATGTCCGTACTTTTCTTCGAGAGGCTATAGGACTTTAGTAAAAACTCACTTCTTTCTACTCCTTCGTGCTATGTCTTGAATCCAATTGGTATCTCGGTGATAAAAATTGGTATCTTTCCTCCTTCACTCTATGGTCCTAACTAGAGCAACAAAAGTGGTAACACCATCACTAGCAAGAGAGGATGTGTGTAGACTACCGACAGTTGAATAGGATCACCATTCAGAACAAGTATCTATTGCCTTGGATAGATGACCTTTTTGACCAATTGCAAGGTGCATCAGTTTACTCTAAGATTGATTTAAGGTCTGGTTACCATCAGTTAAGGGTTGAGGCGGTTAAGAATTGGGTTCGACCAAGTTCTATGATTGAAATTAGAAGTTTTGTGTGGCTCGCTAGCTACTATTGTCTCTTGTGGTATGAGTTGAGTCCAATTGGTATCTCCCAATTCTAATTGGTATCTCAACGAAGTGAACTAGACGTCGTAGTCCCAGCTGAAGGGACATAATCAAGTTAATTGGAACGGAGAAGGTTCCAATTGGTATCTGGCCTTAGGGGTAGTATAAGGCATAGATGATCAGTAATGGTTGTCTATGGAATGAACTAATTAAAGAATTTGGACTTATCTTCAGGTTGTAACTAATTGAGTGTCGTGAAACTTGTTGTGAAAAGAAAGTCATCACGAGATTAGGTCCAAGGGTCTAGATAAATTACGATGTAGTTCGTCAGAGAGAAATCTGGATGTGCGTTGCGACCAACTGATAACCATGTGAGAGTCTGGGTATATCCTGGGGATATGTGTCTTGTAGTGTTGAAATGATGTAAAAGGATTTTAAAGTGCGTATTTCATTAGATTAACAGGGGGGGAGACACTGATTGCCCTAGCTAAAGAGATTTCCTTAAATGCCTAGTTATAGCCGGAACCTTTGGGGAGTTTAGAAAAGAAAAGAACCCCAGAAAATTTTTGACAGCGGCTCTGTTTCCGTTGAGGCCGCTCAAGCGGGATTTTTTCCGCCAGGGCTGGATTTCTTCTACCAGAGCAGGACAGGGCTAGACAGAATCTCAGCCCTGTCTCCCTTATTTTCCCTAGTCAAAATTATGGACCCCGAATCATACCCGAACTAACCCCCGTGATCTAATTCAGTGTGCAGTATTCGAATATAAGTTATAAGGTGTGTTAAAATTGTGGAGAACCTGAGCATATGAGGAGGAAATCTGCGAGGCTGTGGAGACCGGGGAAATGGTAATGCAGGTAGAAGAGTAGTGCAGCCAAGCGAGGAGGTTGCTTGTCAAGACAACAGGGCTCAGTTATATGTTTTTTGAGCAAGATCGAGTTTGAGGTTTGTGATGCAGTGCTCACTAGTGCTACTCTTGTCTGTGCCCAGATGGCTATTGTTTTGTGTGATCTGGGTTCTACTTATTCGTACGTGTTAGTTCAATTACCTTAGGATTTGATGTGGTTTGTGATATAGTTGATGCTCCTATCCATGTTTTTATCCCAATTGAAGAGTCAGTCATAGTCACCCATGTGTACCGTGTTGTCCTGTTGTGGTTATGGATTTTCAAACTTGGGTGGGTTTGGTTATGCTGGATATGACTGACTTGATATAATCTTAGGCATGACTTGGTTGTCCCCCCCTATTATACCGGGCTTAATTGTAATACTAAGTCAGTAACTCTAGAGATCCCCGGTAGGGAAATATTAGAGTGGGAAGGGGTATACAAGCCTAAGCTAGCTAAGATCATATCCTCCAGCGGGTTGGGAAACTGGTAGGGCATGATTGTTTGGCGTAATTGGCTCATATTCGTGATGTTGAGGTTGAATCCCCCTCTATTGAGTCTATTCATGTGGTGACAGAATTAAGAGAGCTTAAGGCTTAAATCCAAGAGCTTCTTGATAAATGGTTCATCCGTCCTAGTGTTTCCAAGTGGGGTGCTTCTGTCTTGTTTGTTAAGAAGAAGGAGGGTAGTATGAGGACTGATGATTTTATCTTAATCCATAAGGGAGTGGATTAATACCAGAATGACAAGCTTATGGATAAAGAAAGTTCCATTGAGTATACTTGGGTGAAGGTAATTGAACAGTTTAGTAAGTAAATGTGTATAAAAATTGGTTTAGTCCTTTGAATTTGATGAGTTTACCTGAGTTTTAGGCGTCATGTCGATGAAAAAGGTCAACTTCATAGTGATAGTCAAGGCTGATGGAGCATAATGCCAATAAGACTTCGCGATGGATTGTGATGGGATGCATTTATATAGTAAGATTATTGGTTAAGCAAATTTTGTGTAGTATTTACGACTTGCGAGTACCTAAGGTTGTGGTTTTCTAATATTTAGTGAGTAACGTGGTTTTATGGAAAGTTATAAGAGATGGTAGGACACCACTCGAATAGAATGTTAAAGAGCTAGAGTTATAATGAAGGGAAATATAGTAGAATGTAGTACAAACTCTAGAGAGAGGCGAGAGCAAGAATATTTTATTTGATTCTTAAGGCTAAAGAGTTATCTTTAGAGGAGTAGATGATAAGGTTCAGAGACGCGTGATTTCATTTGTTTTGTTGTGGCTATGGTAATAGTGTCACAAGTTTGTTGGATTGGTTAAAAACTATCGAAAAAGACTTGAGAAAGGTGTGTGCGGAGATTAGCTTGAGTGTGATGACAAGTGTTTGGTTTTTTTTTGAGTCTAGTAATGATTATGATTGAAATTTTAGCGAAATATATGGTAAGATCGATGGAAATGCGATCAATGATAAATGGAGATCTATGAATTCATAAAAATCTTCAAGGTACAAGCTAATGTTGATAGAGAAAGGGATTGTGTTATATGGTGGAAATGACAATTCAAATTTTTCATTATGAGTCTACATTCGTGGTGATGTATTTTGTCAAGGTATGAATTGGCAAGGTGAGAAATGATCAATTGTATCCGGTATTGAGCATTTGAAAGGATTTACACCTGGGGTGAGTCGTAAGTTTACTACTATTGATTGTTAAGTACCTAAGGAAGGTTTCATTTTTTTAGGTGTTGTTTTATAATAAGGTAAAAGGTCGAAGTGTTTATGATGGTTGTTAGTGTTGTGAGTATGATTCACTAGCTATACTCTAGTGTGTTTTCACTTTTGTGGGTGGATCCCTAGTGGTGGATCAAGGGTACCATATCCTGCAATGTTCTCTTGGTTGATTGGGAAGATTTGGTTATTTCGAATGACGTAATTGGTGTTGTCTTGAAGTTCTTAAAGTATTTTAGTGGTTCTACATGTACTACCTTTCTTATGAGATTTTATAGAAAAGCTACCATGCGTATTTGTGGTTGTTTGAAAAACTTAATATTTCATCTTGTCGTCGAGGTCATGTATCGATTATGTGTGGTTGAATGTGGGGATCATTGAATCCAAATCTACTGTTCTTAAGAGGTAACATACAATTACTAAATCTAGCTTTTTGATAGTGTTGTTGGAGGGTTTGTATGCTTGGACATATCTCTCGATGAGTAACTGAAGCTTATGGGAAATTAGGTTGTGAAATGGAGATGTTGATAAGAACTATGATTGTTTGGGTATTATGATTGTGTGTTGGTTGGTTCAGGTTCGCCTCTAATTGTGTTGAGTTTTGATTTAGGATTTTATCATGGTTGTGTGAGAATGGATTGGTCCAGATGTTTGTGACAAGATCCTTGATAACATGTGGCAGACGTGTGTACGATCAACTTTGGTGGTTGTTGGGAATCGTTTTGTTGATTAGTTAAGTTTACATACAACAACATTTATCACTCGACTGTTGAGATTACTTCATTGAGGCAATGTAAGGGAGGATGTAGATAGTCAATTGGTTGGTTTGAGGTTGGAGATGCGAAACCCTTAGGGGGTAATGAGATTCGGTAAGAAGGGCATGCGATACAAGTATCCCTAGTAATTCAACGATTCAGATACTACTCTACCTTTATTTTAGCCAGACTTACTGTAACGACCCTCAAAATGAAGTAGGATAAAGTAGAGCCTCACATGGGTTTTATCCATTAATAACTTGCTAAAATAATGAAGAATAGCCTTTTTAGTCAGTTTTAAAGAGTTTGGAAGTCAAACGTCAAGGGACGACCAAGACGTTCGGAAACTAGTCTTTTGCGTGTTGGTGTGTTCTAGTATGTTCATATTTTTATGTGTTGTTTGGAGTCTAAAATCAGTGGAGATGACCCTAGTGTCTTAATAAATGTTTTTAGGGTCAAAACGTTCGGATACGACACCCCCCGGGGGCCACCCTAAGGGTCCCCAAGGAGGACCCCAACCTTGGCCAAGCAAGCTGTCAAGGCAGATTGAAGTTGTGCTTGGAGGAAGCATGTCCGCGTCGCGTACTAGCTCCACCAAGGGCCAAATGTTTGGTCCGCGTCGCGGACATGTCGCGGACTTTACTGTCTCGAATTTAATTTCAAGAAAACTTGTGGGACCACCTTCGCGTCGCGAACTTGTTTTTCGACGAAATCTACGAAAATAAAACTCAAGTTTGACTTGTTTTAAAAGGTCCAACTAAGTGAGGGGTAGTTTGAGTACATTGGAGAATTATTATAAATGGTTATTCTACCTATTTTAGGGTATTTTAAGTTGGTTAAAACCCCAAAACCTAAAATTAGACCACATTCTTCAAATTGACCCTTCCATCTCAAAATAGATTCTCTCAAAAACTCCATTGAAGACCTTGATGAAACTCAAGCTAGAAGATGGGTTTTCAACTGATTTCTTCTTCAATTTCATAGGTCTTCAATAATAAAGGTATGATGACTCTTGATCCTTGAATAACCTCTCATTCAAGGAGTTCTATCAAAGATTTTCAAAATTGATTCAAAGACCAAAATTCACAATTTTCAATCTAAACATGGGTTCCTTGTCAAACGATTTTCTAAATCATTCTATTGACGAATTAATGTGGAATTAATGTTTTTAAGACAATTTTCAAGGGAATTCTTGAAGAACCCATGATCCCCAAATTCTCAAAAACTGACCTATGATGTGGGTCTTTGTGAATATGATCTCTATTGGTGAAATTATGTTTAGATTAGATTGTATTGATGTTTCCTATGATTATCTATACTTATTCATGTTGAATTGTTAGGTATATTGATGAGTTGAGAATTATGGCCTTATGGGCAAAGTTATGGGTTGATCCCTTTGTTTATGGAATTGTACTTAGACTATGTTTATGATATTGA
>JAJOOB010038712.1:0-14492 GCA_029582485.1 Solanum tarapatanum | reverse complement strand
TTTTCATAACATGCAATGACCAAGCTAAAACATGACGTAAAAGAGTTAAACAACATAAGTCATATAAACATGGTCAATGCAAGCTAACATCTTTAAAACATTCGTGAGATGCTTCTTGAAGTAACCTTAGTTCATTATTGTGGGAGATTTACCTTTAACCGACACATAAGACCATGTGAGCGATCAACACGGAATCTGGTTTCTACCCCACACCGAAAAGGGGTGTCCTACTTGCCAAGGTAAGACCATGAACTTCTAGCTAATTTCTATCTAAGGCAATCATCCTATGGGGGCATATAGGTATGGGATAATGAGATTGCTTCTAGAAATCCGACCAATACTAATGGGAGAGCTTCAATCTCAATATCCTCTCGGTGCTAAGCGTAAATCCTACAGAATAGTCAATTTCTTATCTTTTCTTTATAATCCATGGAAAGGCACGTCATATTGTCAGTCCAAGATAATTAACTCATAAGGCATCCCTAGAAAGGTACCATTAAGAATACCAATCAAAGCTAGTTTTCAATTCATGCTTTTACGTGTTCATGAGAGACCCTTTCACAACACAACAACATTGATACTTTACTCTCAAAGCATCCTTAAGACATTTACATCAATTTCACAAGAACATGCATAATTCCATAACTCTCTTATCATAATTCAAAACCACTTTCAATTATGATAATCTAGAAAACAAGGGTTAGACATGGGTTCATGGGAGTTCATCATAAAATCATGTAATTATCTCAATTCATGCTTGTTAGATCATAAAACAATTAAGTAAATCAATATTTAAAGAACCCATGACATGGAAGAAAAATCCTAACTCAATTGGGGATTTCTAACTTTGTAAAT
The DNA here is from genome assembly GCA_029582485.1 of Solanum tarapatanum. Lineage (NCBI taxonomy): Eukaryota > Viridiplantae > Streptophyta > Magnoliopsida > Solanales > Solanaceae > Solanum > Solanum tarapatanum. The sequence goes on along the minus strand of JAJOOB010038712.1, from coordinate 13,637 downwards.
CGGAGAATTTGGGAGAATCGGAGAGGGGCTTCATAGCAACTTTCATTCTAAAGGAAAGCAAAGAACCAATCCTTCTTCTTCAAGCTTTCGAGAGAGAGATATATTTTGGAGAGGAAGATTTGTTCTTCTTTTAGGAATTTGAGAGAATGATTTAAATTGGGGAAATTTGGGGTTAAAAATACCTATATAGGACTTCTAGGTAAGGGTAAAACGACATAGTAGTAGGATAGAATAATATTAATTGGGAAAAGAACCAAAAGCCCTTAAGAAAATAACTGTCGAGCTTACCGATGACCACGACCTACGGTCCATCGATAAACTCACGGACGGTCCTGGTTGGGCGTCGATGAGTTCAAAGACCAATAAATTTTGAACCTCAAATGACGGGACCCACCCACATGCCGTGGTCCCACTAACGGGTCGTGGTTCCCGATCGTGGTGCATTCTATGTACTAACTTATACCTCTTGCCTACATTGTTTCACTAATGTAGTGTCTGGCGCTCCTACTTCCCACACTTGTGGCTAGATTGATCCTTAGAGTTTTTGAACAGATTGGTGACTCTTCATGTTCGGAGGACTGATACTCTTTTATTGCTTTCATGTCTTTTCATTTCGGATTTTATATGTGATGTAGGATTACGTCTCAATCACTCCTATGATGTAATAGATGGCTTTGAGACTTATGTTAGACTTCCGCTACTTTTTGTCAAACTCCTTATTAATCGAAAATGTCTTTTGAACTCTTTAAGATTCTATCATCTTGTACATGTATGCTAAGTGACTTGTATAGGGTCTCTCGGGTCCTATACGCCATGTTACGACTAGAGTGTACTTTGGGTCGTGACAATTACTTAAGGTTAGAGTGTAAATGTTCCCTTTCCCATTGAAGGGTAGCTAATTTTCATCACAATAGTTATATTACGCTCGCAATTATAACTCAAGCTCTCAAATTCTTGAATTTCGATGATATCACGTGACAATTACTTGACCTTGAAAAATATTTTTTTTTTAAAAGGAAAGAAAATACGTTGCTTTAAGTTTAATTGCAGCGAGATCTGGTGGACCGCTGCACACGCTTTACAGGCGCGTAAGAAGCAACATCTTCACCGGTAACAGATTTACAATTCCGATATCTTCTCTCTCTCACTCAACCTCCACCAAACTCGCTGATCTATTCTCCATCCTCTCTCTCAATTTATCGCCTGGATTTGCGCCTTCATCCATGGCGTGCATTTCAGTCCAGTGCTTACTACTACTGCCCACTCTCGCAATACTATTATCACTCTTCACATCAGTGGAATCCTCAATTCACATCTATAACAGAGATCCATTCAGAGAAGTTGGAAATGCTTACCTTGTCTCCGGTGGAAGTGAAGGCGTCGCTTCCTCCCGCTTCATTCCTCCGCCCCGTCGCCCATTTCGCTCTACGGCCCATGATGGCCTCTCTTATATCAGGTGAACTCTTCAATTACTCTTGGACTCCAACTATATATGTGTCTGTGTTTATATGTATCCAAGCAACTTTAGGAATCAAAGTCTAAATCCAGTTGAGGGACATTTTTTCCATCTGTTCCAAGTTTTGGTTTGTTCTGTCGGGGCGATCAAGCTGACTAAGATACTATTAAGTCTTTTTTTAGAAGAAGAAGAATATTGCACTACTTTAAATCCAGGATCCACCTAAAACCTTAACAAAATCTGTATAAAAATGAAGAGGAATATTACACAACTTTAAATTCTGGATCCACCCAGATAGCTGGTTCATTCATAATTGCAAGTGTATATATGTTATGTACACTGTAACCACTGAGCTGGTTGAGACGTTGTAAACGTATATTTTATGTAAGGTACATCATTACCACTGACTTTAAATCCGAGATCCACCTTTGATAGATTACCCACAAATATTATGAAAAGATGGTCAGATCTAAAATGATACTTGGTCTGCACTTTTTATTAAATTTCCGGAAGATCTATCGTGATGTTGGTGCAATTTAAGGGACAATACTGATAGATAAATTTTGGGCTCAGTGACATTGTTTGTAACCTATTGCATTAGTATCTGATGATTTGAACATTTAAAGGTTTGAGAATATCACATTTTGGAGGAGCAAAGCAGCTGCAGACCAGCATCCAACTATGGCGTATAATAGTGGGTTGGTTCAAATCATAATATTTGAGGCTGCAGATCGTGACAATATTGGTGGTTCGCCATATGGTGGGCAAAGGTCCATTTGTTGCACCGCTGATCTTGCTAAACTTGAAGGTTGCAAGCAAGGCGAAGTCATTAGAACACCTTCAGTGACGGATGCTAATTGGCCAATGGTGTTGAATGTAAACTTTAAAGGAAGACAACTGTCAGTCCAATTGAAGAAGAAGGAGGTTTACATAAAAAAGACGGGAATGTATAACCTCTTCTTCATCTCATGTGATCCTAAGCTTAAGGGAATGAAGGTATCTGGGAGGACAGTATGGAAAAATCCTGATGGATATTTGCCTGGTCGAATGTCGCCCCTAATGAAGTTTTATGCTATAATGACCGTAGCATATATACTTCTCACTGCAATCTGGTGTCTTCAGTATGTCAGACACCGGCAGGACGTTCTGCCGCTCCAGTACTGCATCACTGGAGTTATTGCCCTTGGGTTATTGGAGATGATATTTTGGTATTTTGATTATGCTTATTTCAACAATACTGGTGCAAGGCCTGTGGGACTCACAAGTTGGGTTGTTACAATTGGAGCCACAAGGAGAACTGTTTCACGCCTTCTTATTCTTTCTATCTCAATGGGTTATGGTGTTGTTCGCCCTACCCTTGGTGGTCTCACCACAAAGGTGCTCCTTCTTGGAATAACCTATTTTGTGGCATCTATACTGCTAAACATTACCGAATACGTTGGTACAATAAATGACATTGCAGGGCGAGCAAGAATTATGTTGGTCCTTCCTGATGCATTATTAGATGCATTCTTGATCTTATGGATTTTCACTTCTCTTTCAAAGACACTGGAGCAGCTGCAGGTTGATATCTTACTGTTTTTATTGAAACTTGTGTACAACTACATCTTCCAAACGTCTCATCTCCTTTTTTTCTCATAAAATGTCTGATTCTCTCACGACTTGTTTTCTTCAGGCAAAGAGGAGTTCTGTGAAGTTGGATATTTACAGACAATTTTCAAATGCATTAGCAATCACTGTCATTGCTTCAGTTGCATGGATTGGATATGAGGTTTGTGTTTGATGCATGAACTTTAGAAATTAAATCAATAAGGCTTTTTAATTTGATCAGCATGATATAACTACTTAGAGGCTTGTCCTATAAGCTTGTCCCTTAGGTCTATCGTAATTTCCTTGTTTAAAAGGTTCACTAAATGTGGGCATACTAGGATATGGTTTCAGTACTACCTAAGTACTTTTCTGGATATAATACAAAGTTACTATTTATCAAAAAAAAAATGTGGCCATACAAGGAGAGATAAGATTAGGAACAAAGATATACGGGGCAAGGGGGGAGTGACTACCTTGGTGGACAAGATGAAGGAAACAAGATTGAGATGGTTCGGGTATGTGAAGAGGAGTACAGAGGCTCCAGTAAGGAGTGAGTAGGTGTGAGAGTTTGGTAGTGGTAGGTCTAAGGAGAGGTAGAGGTAGACCGAAGAAGAATTGGGGAGAAGTGATTAGACAAGACATGAAGCATCTTCAACTTATCGAGGACATGACCCTAGATAAGAGAGCATGAAGGTCGAGGATTAGAGTAGTCGGTAGCCGAATGATTTCTCTCTTTTCTATGGGAGAGCATGATTCTTGTTGAAGCACCTTTTGCTCTCTCCTCTTCTTATCAATACTATTAATATTGTTCTTGTATTATCTTTTGTTATCCTACCAATGTTGCTTTTTTGCTTTAGATACTTTCCTTTTCCTCAGTATTTTCATCATTACTTCTTCACTCTTGTATTTTTCAAACCTATTTATGAAAACACTTATCTTGAGCTTGAGGATCTATCGGAAACAACCTCTACCTTACGCAAGGTGGGTCAAGATTTGCGTACACTCTACCCTCCCAGACACCACTTGTGGGATCACATTGGGTATGTTGTTGAGTGAAATACTTGAACGGTGTGGTTATTGTCTGAGTAGTTGCTGAAAACTGTATAGGAACCCCTCCTTGATAAATCTCTTGTGCTTTCGGCATAATGCCCACCTAGGAGACAAATATTTGTTTCAGATAAGCTAACAATTGTTGACACATATCTGGAAGATACTCAAGTCATAATTTCTCATTCCAAATGGTGCATTTAAAACCTAATTTCAAAGCAAATCCTGGACCAAGTTATTTAGTGCAGCAGGATGGGAGAAGGTAGGAATCTCTTATACGGACTATACAGTTCCATTAATTTGATTAAAGTTTGTTATAATTTTGGCGTAGTTGGTTAGATTTTTCCTGGAAAAGTCTTGATAGGATCGGTTCATCTGGCACTTTGAGACTGTCTTCAACTCAGAGAAGAAATTTTCAACCATCCCAAGAGACGTCATACAATCAGTTGTAGTCGATACAGCTAATATATACCAGCTGAATCACTAATTTTTTTTATTTTTTTTAAAGTAAGAGAAAGAACTGAACCAAACATTTCATTATTGACTCATCTTCACTATGTACCATATACCTCTTTACCATGAGCTATGCGACTTTGACATAGTAATTAAATATTAAAGGGTGGTTCTCTACCCTTCGGGGTGGCCCAGTGGTTTGGGCTTGGGACTTCCATGTTGGAGGTCTCAAGTTCGAAACCCCTTGCCAGCGAAAGCAAGGGGTTTGCCTGGGTCGAGTTCGTCGTGCCGGGCTTGCCTAGTGCGGGTTACCTCTCCTACGTGGTTTGCGAGCTATTGCATAGGAGCGGGGGTTTTACCCTGTGCGCACCCAAAGGGTAGCGGTTGCGGGTTTCCCTTGTCATCAAAAAAAAAAAAAGGGTGGTTCTCAGTAATTTTTATTTTAAAGGTACTTGGAAATGTTGTTACAAGTTTCAACCGCTCTGTCATGTGTGAGTTTTGGGGTAACTTGTAGGTTTGTAAAAGGGAATATATTGTTCCAAGTAATCCTAAAAGAATTAGGTTTCTTCATGACTATTTTATACCCCAACTTTCCATTATTCAAAATTTTGAGGAAAACAAAATCCCATTCCATAGTATTTCTTCTGTCAGTCAGCTAATTGGAAATTCGTGATTATTTTCCATTACAATTTTCCCATTAAAGATCATTACTTAGCAAGCTATGGAACTACCAAGTACAGTATGTCCTTGTGGTTTCTATTCTTCTTCGGGGTGGAACTGATCATACTGTCAGATCTTCTCCTGCTGAAAGGATCCTTCTTTTCCCTGTTGACAAGAGAAGGATAGCCTGATCGAAACAACCCTCCACTTACAATCATGAGATTGGGTGTTTGATTCTCCAAGGGGGCAAATAGAAAGCCATTGTTGACAACTGGAGAAGTGGAGGGGCTTTGCAGGGTGGGGTTTAGTGTATGAAAAAAAAAGTTCCAATCTGTTTGATCTGTGGCACCAGTAATCGCCTGTAAGACAGAGTTCGTTTTAGAAGAAACTTCTGTAACCAGCTCCATTTGGTTGATCTGTTGTATTTCAGTTTTCCCCATCATCATATCCACGTATGCTGAATGTTAATGGTCTTCTCTTTAATCCTGGATGAATGTTGTAGGGATTCCCGCAACCTGCAAAGCTTAAATCGTCTAGTCCTTTCCTGCAGGTTTACTTCAAAGCAACAGATCCCTTCAATGAGAGGTGGCAGGGAGGTTGGATCATCACTGCTTTCTGGGATATTCTCGCCTTTGGACTGCTGTGTGTCATCTGCTACCTATGGGCACCATCTCAGACCTCACAACGGTAGATATTTTGGAAGAGTCATAAATAGTGTTGTGTTTTAGTCTTGAGTTATCTAGTAAATCATTTAATGCAGGAAGATAAAAATGGTCAAACATTAATTGCCTGAAAGAGATGCAACATATACATTATTTGAAAAAGAGAATGCATCCATGCTTTATCCTGACATGACATTGTTTTTGGTTCTTCCAAAGACTAAAGCATTGAAAAACTGAAGTCTGCAGTTCCATTAATACTTTGTGCTTAATTTTCCCTTTCATATTTCCTCCACCCTCCATGTTACTATCTGTAGTAACAGGTCTTTTGTTCAATACAATTACACCATCTCTACATGTTTTGTCTCAGTTTATGTGTGAAGGATTAAACTTCACCATTTCAACATTTATCTAGTCAATTGAGTTATAATTCAACTTTGGCAAAGTTTACCATTAGTGAACAGGATAAATCCATATCCTAATGAATCCAGGTTTGGGAACTGCCAGAAACTTGCTTTAATGAAGAAAAGGGCAGGCTCCTAATGCTACCATTCCTTTGGACTTGCCATTTCTCAAAAAAAATACCCTTTTTTTTTACTGTAGCAATTCATCAGTGGGTAATAATAATGCAGCAAAGCTAGTTTTGCTTCTAGTTAGAGACAATTTCTTTTCTCAAATTACAGCCAGACATTTCAACAAGATGAGAAAAGTTCTGAAGCGTTTTAGGCTTTAATTTTCTGGAGCTGTAATACCCCTTCAACCTTTTACATTTTATTGCTTTTAACTGACACGAAGTTTTCATTCCAGATATGCATACTCTGATGCAAGGGGTGAAGACGAGGATGAAGAAACTGAATCCTTATGCAAAGAAACTCCACAAGGTGACATTGGTCTTATCAAAATGGATAGGAAGGAAGGTAGCGACAGTTCTGATGTAGAAGATGATACACAAGAGGGTAAAAGGGAATGATTGGTGAAGTTTGAAAGCTTGCTTTACAGAGATCAATACCAAGATGAAGATCCAGTAAAGGGAATGATTGGCTCTGCTAAACGCAAACTTCACAAAATTAATTCATTGAATTTATACGGAAAAGTGTGCTGCATGATTTTCGACAAACCACAGAAGAAGAATGAAACTGGAGATGAGCGATGCCACTTCGCATTGTAAGTAAGTAGTAAACCTTTATCACCTCACATGTGAACTTCAGATGTAGTGTTCCATTTCTGAAAGAATTAGAAAAATGCTTCCCAAGGTCTAATTTGATGGACCGTCTTATATTTAGTGGCAGTTTTGTTCAGTGCAAACTATCTGAAAGTTTAGGGTGTGAATCAGTTAAATGTAGTTGTCTACATGCTTGCCTTTTCTTTTTCTAATTTTTAGTTCCTGTAACATTGGGGAATAAGCTGATTATGCAGAACTCCTGTATATTTGTCATATATATTCATGTATCTTAATGTTTTTGTTACACCCCATAGTATTGGGCCAAGGATGTAAGTCTTCAAATGCAGGTAAGTAGACTTGGACTTCGAATATGCCTTAACTTATGCATGATAGCGGGGAAGTCTATTCATGATATTTTATATTGTGTACACGATGTCCTTCAAGGAAAAATTACGCAACAAGGCAAACATTGATAGGTATTTATGATTAACTACTAAAGTTTAAAATATTACAATTCATAGCTATATGTAGGATTTTATAGCAAATCTCTCTCTTCTCTCTCTCCCTTGCCTCTCTCCTCTCACTGCCTTCTCTCTCATTCTTTCTCTCTCTCCCCCTCTCACCCCGTCAATAAAAAGAAATCTATTCAAATGTATTATGTATCAATTGTATTCAATCAAATATAGGTGAGAGATTTGTATTTTCTATCAATTGTATTCGAAAAACTATTTTGTATTTTATATCAACTATATTTGTATTCTGTATCAATTGTATTTGTGATTCATACAAACACAATATGCATTCATCCTCGCCGTCAAATGTGTTATGTATTAATTGTAACTAATCAAATATATGTGAGAGATTTGTATTTTCTATCAATTGTATTCGAAAAACTATATTTGCATTTTGTATCAACTGTATTTGTATTCTGTATCAATTGTATTCGTGATACAACGAATACAACATGATTCATCCTCTCTCGATCTCGCTTGCCTCTCTCCTCGCTTTCCTGAACTTGCTCGCCTCTCTCCGCCTAATATGTTTTCATTTTGATATAAACCAGTTTGTATTTTTTCTCTCAAACCCGTGAAAAATACAACGAATATAAATGCATAGCAAACCAAAGTGTAGCTGCGAATTGTAATTAGTGAAACTGTAGCTAAGGAGTCCTATTTAAGGCCTAATATTTGCTGGTTTTGACAGTTTCCAACATGAGTCAACAGGTGGATTCGCACTCTTTATCTATTAAGCAGTTGGAGCATCATATGGGGCAACTGTTCACCACATTAAATCAGAGAACTGCCTAGTGTTACTGTTCACAACCCGAGGAAGGATGGGAAATGTATGTCGATTACTACTAGAAGTTTTAAGTCACTCCTGGGGACTGTACATCTAATGTCACGACCCAGGGGTACCCCCTAGATGTAACAAGGCGTACTCAACCGCGAAAGGTCTCATACAAGACCCTTAACATATCATAACATAAGATAAAAGAAATGATGCGGAATTTAAAACTTTATCCATAGAACCGAAGTCTTTTATTAAAGCAACCGAAAATTTAGACTTGTCTCATTTAGCCATCTAATACAATCTTTGAATTAAATAGGGACACAACCCTTACAACACAATCCAAAAATGGCATACTAGAAAGAAACTACTAAATAAAGATATTCGTGCTCTCATGAGGACTCACCAACTAGTAAGGAGAATGATCAATCCAAAGCTCTAGCTACAATGGGAACCAAATTGAGTGCCAATCCCTACTCTTGGGGAAAATGTAGAAAATATGGGTTAGTACAAAAATGCACCAAGTATGATAGTCATGCATAAAATCATGAAATCGTGCTAAAAATGACATTTTAGTTGAAAATCATGCACTTTACTAAGTTTGAGAATCATCATGAACTTTAGTGTAAAAGCACAAGTCATAAGCATATTCAACATATAGATCATCATAGCATAATAGAACCATTTCATGAGTAACTCTAAGTCATACTTGTGCAATGCATAGATAAGATCATATAATCTCATCTACACTAAGTACCACTTTCAGGCCACCATAATCATACTTACCATTTTTTGATATCATCCTTAGTGTAATACTCATAGATAAGGAAAGCAACTCATAACAACAATCCACATTAAGCATACATCAGTTCATAAACCTTCATAACATAAGAGGAACACACCATAACTACTCTCAAAGCCTACTTGTGCAATGAATGAATGAGAGCCCATACTCCCACCCACACTAAGTAGAGCTTCTTGAGAAGCCATAGTTCATAATCATTGATTGTGGGGGTAAGCCTTAACCGACATAGACCATGTGAGCAAATCATGGAATTCGGTGTTACCCACACTGAAAAGGGTGTCCTACTTGCCTAAGGTAGAACCATTAATTTAGCTTTTAGGTGGATCCACTAGCTAAAAACCTATGAGGGCACATAGTTATGGGACAAGGAGATTGCTACTAGATACCCCGCCTCAACTCACGTATGGGCATCCATCTCAAGAGATTGCTTCTAGATACCCCGCCTCAACTCACGTGAGAGCTTCCATCTAATATCAATATCCACTCGGTACTAAGCATTAATCCCCATGGAGTACTTATCATTTCATTACTTGAGTTCATTATTATGGAAGAATGTATCAACACTCAATCCAACATCATTCATAAGATAGCTCCTAGATTCAATAGGTGAGAATAGTCTTTCAATCAACACAACATCATTATCATAATCATGGAAACTTCATTCATAAGTGTGTGTGTGTGAGAATAGTCTTTCAACAACACCACAATTACATCATAGTCATAATCACTTTGATCTCAAAGTATTCATAAAGTATGTACATAAATCTCATAATCATACATAATTCTCATATTTTTCCCTTCAAGGACCATAGATCACATTCAATCAACACATCTAGAATTACCACATTAGACATGGATAATAACATGATTCAGGTAATCAATTCATAACATTCATAATTCTATAACATTCTACTTGCATCAATCAATACCCACACTTTGAGATCCAATTTGGGAAAATAGGGTTTTCATGGATTCTTGAGGAATTCAACTTAAAATCATATAAAATCGTCAATATATCCATAAACAAACATAATTCAACCTTTAAAATGAATTTGAAAGGAATCCATGAGATTGAAGTCAAACCCTAACTTTTGGGTTTTCTAGCTTTGAAATTGGGGGTTTTGAAGGGGCTCCATGGGTGAAGGATACCCATGGATGAAGAGCTACCATACCTTATTGAAGAATTCCCACTAATTTGAGGAGAAAATCTTGATTCTTCAACCCTAGCTTCACATTTCTTCTTCTTCTTCCCTAGAGTACTAGAGAGAAGATTTTGGGGAAAGTTGGTTATTGATTTGGATTTTGGGATTTCCTGAGGTGAATGGGTTGTTTAATGACATAAAAAGGCTTATATAGGTGTATTAAAACAATACAAAACTACCTCACTTAATACTAACTAAAATAGGAATTGCCTAAACTACCCCTAGACTTAACCAACTTAAGAACAACTTACATGCCCCATCCACGACCCCCACCTACAGGGTGTGGACTACCCACAGCCCGTACTGGTGGGGCGTGGGTTGGGGTCTTCAGCTCCTTAACTTGGATTTGACCCACGAGGCTCCACCCACGAAATGTGGACCACCCTACGGGGCGTAGGTCTCTCCGTGGGTACACTGTTTTAGGCAGTGTTTAGGTGGACTTTAGTGTCCTCCTCAAGGACCCTTGGTTGGTCCTTGGAGAGTCGTACCTTGACGTTAAACTCCTAAACTCTTCATTCTAAGTACGAGAAGCAAATTTTACGACTCTAACACTTACGACAAGCTCTAGTTAAGCCTACTAGTTTCGGAGGTGTTACATCTAAGTATTGAGTAGGAAAGAGATGTTGATGCTAAAGTTGATACTCTGGCTGAAAAAGAGGTTGATGAAGAGGTTCTTGTTGATTCTAGAGAGCCAAAAAAGGTGGAAGTTAGTCCTAAAGATGTTGAAGAGGATAATAGTACAGAGGATCCAGCAGTAGAGGTATCACAACCTTTGCAACCAATTCCTAGACTACCACCTCCATTTCCACGGAGGCATAGTAAGTTCTTGAAATTCATATCTATGTTTCGTCAACTTTCAGTAAATATATCTTTGGTGAAAGCTTTAGAGAAGATATCAGATTATGCTAAGTTCATGAAAGACTTGGTCAGTTTCAAGCCGGCAGATAATTTGCATCGTTGTAGCGCTATTGCTATAAGGTCTTTGGTTCAGAAGAAAGAAGACACAATGACGTTCACTATTCCCTGCACAATTGATGCATTTCATTTTTCAAGGGCGTTGTGTGATATGTGGGCAGTATAAACCTCATGTCACTTTCCATATACAAGCAGTTGGACTTGGAATCCCCCAAACGGACCACTATGAGGTTATTAATGCCATACCAGTCAATCAAGAGGCTTATGGGTATTCTCTACAATGTGTTGGTAAAAGTGGAAAGTTTCATCTTTCGTGCCGATTTTGTTATTCTAAATTTTGAGATGGACTTTGAGATTCCTATAATTTTGGGGAGGCCATCTTTGGCCATAAGTAGAGCACTAGTGGACATGGAGAGCGGTGAGCTCAAGTTCAGGTTGAACAAGAAAGAGGTAAAATTCAATGTGTGTCAGTCGATGAAGCAGCCACGAGATATGAGTGTTGTATTTGTGATTGATGTAGCTGTAGCTGAAGAAAAAGTGATTGAGGTGTATGTTGAGGAGAGGTTCATTGTTGAGACCTTAGTTGTAGTAATTATGAATTTTGATAGCGAGTGTATCGAAGGTATGAGGAGACAACAAATGCCTTGCAGGGTATGGGATCATATCCTTATGCCCCAAAGAAGTTGGACATAGACTTGAAGAATAGCCCAACTCCTCCAGTTAAACCATTTATTGAGGAGCCACCAGATTTGGAGTTGAAGAGTTAATCGGCTATCTCAGGTATGTGTTTTTAGGTGAAAGAAATACTTTATCAATTATTGTGGCTACATATTAAAGTTTGGATCATATTCAACCATTGTGGTAGTGTTGAGAAGGTTTAAGAGGGAAATTGGTTGGACCATTGCCGATATAATCGGTATATCTTCTGAAATCTACACACACAAAATTCATTTGGAAAAGGATTGTAACTCGAGCAAAGAGCATCAGAGGTGGTAGGACCCACCTATACAAGAGGTGGTGAAAAGGTAGATCATAAAATGGCTAGATGCAGGTGTGGTGTACCCAATGTCCGATAGCGGTTGGATTAGCCCAGTGGACTATGAGAAGCTGAACAGATGGACCTTAAAAGACCATTTATCAATGCCTTTCATGGATCAAATACTGGACAAATTGGTAGGTAGAGGTTGTGACTGCTTCTTAGATGGCTGATTTGGCTATACCAATCTCTATTACGCTAGAGGACCAAGAGAAGACTACTTATAAATCTCCTTATGACACTTTTGCATTCAAGCACATGTTGTTTGGATGGCGGAAGATACACTGGAGGAATTTATGGATGATTTTTTTGTAGTGGGAGATTCCTTTGATGAATGTTTGTTAAATCTTAGCAGGGCAATACATATGTAAAGAAACTAATCTAGTTCTGTATTGGGAAAAGTGACACTTCACGGTGAAGGAAGGCATTGTGTTGGGCCAAAAAATTGCTGAAAAGAGGATTGGAGGTGGATAAAGTCAAGATTGAGGTTATTGAGAAATTACCTCTTCATATCTCTATAAAAGGGATCATAATTTTTTTGGGGAATACGGGGGTTCTACCAGTGATTTATCATCGAATTTTCAAAGATTACACACCCTTTATGCAAACCATTGGAGAATGAGACGAAGTTCGCTTTTGATGAGACTTGCCTGGAAGCTTTTGAGTGTCTGAAGGAGAAGTTGATTTCGGCTCCAGTTATCATTGCTCATTATTGCTCCAGATTGCTCTGAACCGTTTGAGGTAATGTATGATGCTAGTGGTGTAGTTTTAGGTGCTGTGCCGGGGGGAAATCACAACAAAGTCCTTCACCCCATCTATTATGTAAGCAAGGCGTTGAATGGGGCACACAAATCTTTGAGGTAAGAAAAAATCTTTAAAACGTGGATTATGGGGTTAGGTATTTTTTAGGGATAAGATAAGTTATTCATCTTTTAAGATTTAAATTTTAAATTAATTATTTAGGCATTTCAATAATATACATTTTCATATAAATACAATGTTAAAAATAAAGTCAAAAAAGAGACCGAAGATATAGTTAAGATATTTATTTTATTTGTGTGTGCGTGTAAAATTGTGTTTATGCATATTTCTTAGTTAATTCTTTAATAGGGGACGGGAGCATGGATAGATTAGTTTAACTTTTTTTAAAAAATCTTACATTTTTGTGTTTCTTTTGTTATTCTTTTCTAAAGATTAAGAAAATACAAAAAAGGTAGTAGTTATTGTTCTTAATGATTGTGTATTATTCAAAAATAATTGTAATAATTTATCTTATAATTTAGGGATAATGCAGAAGTACCCCTGAACTATGACTGAAATCCCAGCAACACACATTAACTTAATTAGGGTTCTCTTAAGTCTCCC
>JAJOOB010038711.1:0-18740 GCA_029582485.1 Solanum tarapatanum | reverse complement strand
CCCGAGCCTACACAATGGGCGGGACTGGAACTCGAGAACCATTGTTGGCCCCAAGCAAAACCTTGGACTAACTTGCTTACTCAGCGAAAGACTTTAAGCATTAAGAAAAGAACTCAAATGCAAGATAACTCAACTATCTTAAGCTAAACTCATAATGTTTTAGAAATAAACATTTAACTTAGCCAAAATGGGATCTTAAATCTGAACATAAACCAATAACAAAGTAAAGACAAATGAACTATCTGACTCTCTATCTATGAAGCCTCTAATAAATGAGATGGATGCTGGGAGAAGACCCGCAACATCCTAATGAAATAAATACTTGAAAGCAATAAAAGGGATCATCTGAAAGCAACGAGACTCACCAACAAACTCTGAAGCTCAACTAGAACCAATTATACAGTGGATGTTGATCCTCGTTACCTCTGTCTGCATTGTTAAAATATGGAGGCCAAATGGCATCAGTACATTGAATGTACCCGTATGCGAGGGGAATATTAAATATAACATAAGCTTGAATGGAATCTTAAATAAACAGTTACCTTGACTTTACTCAAGTCATGAATAACTTAACTCAATATAAAGCAATAAACATATGCAATATATAGAAAGCATTTAAAACAGTAGAAAACAACTTAGTTTGTTAAAGAAAATGCAATAACAAACTCAAATTTACTCATATAATAAAGTAATATAGTTTCTGTGGGAGTTTCTCAAACGACAAACACCACTATGAGCCTAAGTGGTGATACAACGTCTTACCCACGCTGCCAGAACTGTTCTATACTTTGCCATCATATAGAACACCTTAACTAAGTGGATCCACTAGTCTATGCTAAAAAGCACTTCAGGAGTCATCTAAAAAGTATGATCATTTACTACCCATGATGACCACATGGTTTATGGAGACGTAAGTTATCTGAACTCAAACTCGTCCCCATACCAGTGCTCAATACTACTCCCAAAATACTCATCTCATTTGTTTAAAAACATAACATCTTTCTTTTGTTTAAGATAATTACTCAAAACTAAGCTTAAAAGCTCTCTTGGTATCTATGTTCCCTTTATTGCTCGAATGTGAAAAGATTTACTCTTTAACTGAAAACTAGCTCAAAGGCTCTTTTGTAAATCAAGGTTTCCTTTCTTCTTTAAATGCGAAAATATTTATTCTTTTACTGAAAACAAGCTCAAATGCTCTTTTGGAAATCAAGGTTTCCTTTCTTCTTTAAATGTGAAAACATTTTACTCTTTGAGATTACATTGTCCCGATATACTCTTTTGAAGAAATGGACTTCAAACTATACTCTTTACTCAACTCAAAACTCAAGTCATAAAAGAAAGTTAAAATATTTGTAAAAGTCTTTTGGAACACTCTATGAACTTCTCTTGACTTGGCTCTTAACATCTCTTGATATGACTCTTAACTTCTCTTGACTTCACTCTTAACTTTCATTGAATTGAATTATGGATTCTAGGATTGTGATTTTTGATAGGAAAGATCTCATGATGTTTAGAAGTGTTTATAAAAAGATAAACATGATAAAAGATCAATAAATCACTGTCTGGAAGAAAGTTCGCGACGCGGAGATGTATTTAATTATATGGTCCTAAAAATAACTTTTGAGGCAAAATGGTCAGTAACCGCTCCGGTCCCCGAAGAAATTTTTCTCAAATCTGAGGAGCAGGTCCACGATGCAGCCCCACTGCCCACATTCACCCAACTTTTTCCTTCTTCATTTTCCAGTTCCAATTCAGTTAAACTCGACTATCATTCTCATTTTTTTTAACTTCACATACCCAACATATGTACCCATGAGCCTAACTCAAAACAACTCTAAAACTCGACGTAAAGATCTCAGAAACTTCTCAATTTAGCCCAATTGAAGAACGAAAAACCAATTAAAGAACACCATTCAAGATTCATTAACTTTCAACTTTCTAGACTGAACTTCGCTAAAATAAACGTGATTGGCGCGTGGGTGAATGAACCCAACACTATGAAAGACTCACATACCTCATAGGGATCACCCCGTGACGAAATCCACGATCTTAGCATCGAGAAATTGACGATTGTTGCTTTTCTCCTCTCTTCTCTTCTTCTTTTCTCTTCTCTAAAACCCTAACTCAATATTGTAAAAGCGTAAACTGAATCGTATAAGTTTAGAACCAAATTAGTTACCCAAAAATGAAATAAAGTCATGGCGAATGGAAAAGACCATAATACCCTTCTAAAATTCAGATTAGACTTTCCTTAATTGAACAACCCAACTTCCAATGGGCATATCTAACTCATACAAACTCAGAATCATGAAAACTTGGCGGCGTTGGTAGGATAATTCCAAGATCTTTCTTATGGTATCTGGAAGCACACCTGACTCATCCTGATCTAAGAGTTATGGTTGTTTGAAGTTGACCAAAAACCCAAACTTAACATAACGTAACAAATTTCCAGATTTTTCATTCTTTCCCTAAAATGACTATTTCTAATTCTAACTCTTTCTAGTTCTTTCAATTAGCAAGATGTTACAATACTCCTCCTAAAGCCGCAGCCGAGTTTCTCAAAGCAGATCAACAAGGAGTTCTAGTTAGTAAGCAAATACTTAGGTCATCATGTTATAAGTTAGCTCAATAGGGGAACTTATCTTTAATAACTAGTTCTAATAGTGATCATGTACTTTTTAACTATATATAATATATATCCATTCTACCAAAAAAAATACTTAATAAAAAGGAAGTGATAAAAATGGTAATATTAAAACATTCACTAAGTAATCACAATAAATGTTACATGGTTAAAAGCAACTTGACAACTTAACAACTTAACAGCCAGCACTATAGCTAATAATTGTGACAAGGAAATTACTAAATAATTCAACATATTCACGGATAAACACAAAATATTCATATTGAACCCTCAAAGCCAAGTAAAATGTAAGGTAAAAAATGAAGTAAGAAACAATAGAAATAAATATCAAAACAAATAAGTAATTTAACTCAGAAAAAACTCTAAACTCAAGTGAAAAATAGGTATGTACAACTAAATGAACTTCAAAAAATAGAACCTAGTGAGAAAATAAACAAGCAAACAAGATCTGGAATTTTACCAATGATGGGGTTTTCGATTTCACCCCGTTGATGTTTAGTGGTTGGTCTGCTGCTGTGGCCGAAACTAGAGTATTTGTTGTTGCTGTTGTTGTTTGGGTTACCGGATTCTGGTGTCTGGTTTGTTGGTAGTGAGGAGAAAGAGAGGAGAACGAGTTTGTTTTGTGGTGTTTCGCCTTATTTCGGTGGTTTCAGATGAATGTGGGTTTGGTTTTGGTGGCCCATCAGTGGTGGATTTGGGGCTGTTGTTGGTGATTTTGGTTGCTGGAAACGGAAAGGGGGTGAGCATTGGTGGTATGGTAGTGGGCGGTGGTTGCTCGAGCTTCTAGCTCTGAGCTCCGCCCGATTCGTCTGCTTGTCGGGGAAGAGAAAAAATAGGATTTTGGTGGTTTTGCGAGTGGATGATGTTCACTAGTAGAACCACTAAAGTTTTGGGTTGTTTGACAGAGAAGAGAAGAGGGTTTTGGGTGGTGTTAGTTCGCTGGATTCCCGCATACTCATCGGAAAAAATAAAAAACTCTTTTATCAATAAAAATCTCAAAATTCACCCTCAAATTTAATATTTATCCACCACCACTAAGTTAATGACCAAGAAATAGCTTAAATAGAAAATCAAAAACCAACTATAGTACAATACCACTATCTTAAAACCATGTGCCAAAACCCTTAATTAATAAAATATCCATGTATGAAATATTATCCATATTTGAATGAATTTATAGACTGTGCAAAATATCAAAATGAATATTAATAAATGTAACGACCAAAATGAATATTAAAAATTGTAATGACCATAACCAATGGCATGTAAAAATGCAATGTAACATAAATAATGATTTAATCAAAATGAACAAATATTTGAACGTAGTCAACCGGTTGTGACAAAAAATAATGTTACTAAAATTAACTGATAAAAAATCCTGAAATTTTGACAAATAAGGATAAATATAGATAAACTTACTTACAATTATAAAAATGTATTTTGAACTATTTAGTCAATAAAACTTAAAAGTTACAAATTTTGAAAATGTTAGGCCAAAATTGGGTGTCAACAACTGTCCCTTTCATTGGATATGATTGATAAAAGAAATCATGGAAAAAGAAAATTGACAAACCCGATTTTGCCGAACACCTGACCTTCGTATAAAAGTGGGGTTGGAATGTGGTGGAAGTTGATCCTCAACTTGCTTCTAAAAGGTTCCACATTGTGATGCGTCCTTGTTGGTGTAGTCCACACCTATGTCTCAATTGAGAATTCGTCCTCTTGGATGTTCTCGAAAAGACAAATATAAAAGTCATTATTAGAGACAAAAGTAAAGAAAAAGGTAGCATCCCTTACGATACGATGAATGAAGATGATCCATCGGTAGGATATAAATACATGTCCATCGTTAGGACAAATTAAGATGATCCATTGGTAGGATTTAAATGCATGTCCATCGGTAGGACGAATAGAAATGATCCATCAGTAGGATCTGAATGTATGTCCATCGATGGACGAATGAAGATGATCCATCGATAGAATATAGATGCATGTCCACCGGCAGGATCTAAATGTATGTCCATTGGTAGGATGAATGAAGATGATTCATCGATAGGATATAAATGTATGTCCAATGGTAGGATGAATGAAAATAATCCATTGGTAGGATATATGTGAACATTACCACTTCCAACAATAGAATATGAATATCATTCATTGCCAACCTTCTGCGACTTCGGCGTGGAATAGATAGACATCATCCAACTCCGAATAGCTGCGACTTAAATGCAAATATCTTTCAACGCAAGTCTCTTCCGAATCGAATGCGAAATATATAAGGTGCACATTTTTCACCTACGAGTAGATGCGACTTAAATGCAAATATCTTTTAACGCAAGTCTCCTTCGACTTGAATATGGAATAGATAGGGTGCACATCATTCACCTCCGAATAAATCTGACATAAATGCAATGGACTTCTTGGCAAATGAAAATGAAATGGTCCTCTTGGCAAACAAAAAATGCAATGGCCTCACGACAAATGAAAACTTCATTGACCCTCTCGACATATGAAACATGATATGACCCTCTTGCCAAATAAAAAAACAATGGCCCTCTCGGAAAATGGAAAATTAAAATGATGAATGACTCGATGATTATGCACTGTAACGAGGTGGATGGCTCGATGATCATCAATTGTAACGAGGTGGATGGCTCGATGATTATCCATTGTAACAAGGTGGATGTCTCGATGATTGTCCATGTATAATGAGGTGGGTGGATCAATGATTATCCAAAGTCACGAGGTGGATGGCTCGATGATTGTCCATTGTAACGAGGTGGATGACTGGATGAATGTTCAATGTAATGAGGTGGATGGCTCGATAATTTTTCAACGAGGTGGATGTCTCGATTATTATCCATTGTATTGAGGTGGATGACTCGATTATTATCCACTGTTACGAGATGGATGACTCGATGATTGGATGATTGGATGGCTTGATTATTGTCCACTGTAACAAGGTGGATGACTCGATGATTGTCCACTGTAACGAGGTGGATTACTCGATGATTGTCAACTCTAACGATGTGGATGGCTTAATGGTTATCCATGGTAACGAGGTAGATGGCTCGATGATTGTCTACTATAATGAGGTGGATGGCTCGATCATTTTCTAACTATAAATAGGTGGATGATTCGATGATTGCCTTGAAAGTGTCATCCTCTCAATGCTTTCACATGTTCCTATTCTTGAAAAGGAACGACTAGTAGACACAATGTCGCCTTAGGTAGCGACTTAGTTAAAAAACCTTGAAAAAAGATTCTTTAAAAGAGAATATGTACAAAATGCATTATCACTTTGACATATGTGAGCAACCATCATTTTACTCTTGAATATTTTTTGTTTGTTGTCAGTCATGTCTTACTAGGGTTTGTAAGAGGCGCCGGTGTCTCGCATCCTGAATTTATTCTTCTCCATTGTGGCGATGCTGGAGATTTTGAAGTCAACTTTGAAGTTCAAGGGATACTGCAGATCATTTGAAGTTGACTGTGGAAATTTCGGTAGTACTTGGTGGAATTTTTGAGGTTTTCCTCAAAAATTCATTCCCAGTTAGATCTTTTGACAAATCTTGAAATGATCTCCAATCTTGACTCTCTAGAGATAAAACTTTATTGACAATTTTTGAGATATTAAATCTCAAAAATTTGTCCTAGTTTTTATTACAAGGAGAAAATAAAATCACACTGGGTATATGACCGAGCCGTTGTGGTGCCTACATATCCTAATGAGCCAGAAATCAGGTCAAATGTAGTTCTAATCATGTAGATGATCAATACTGCAAAGAATCTGAGACAAGCTCATCAGTAGAAAAGGTACAATACGAACATGATGAAATAGGAGAATTATATTTATTACAATATTCAATCCCTAAAGACAAAAGATATGTTACATTATTGGAACGATTGACCCAATTAAGTAAAATAAGTGTCTCATACTGACGAGATTAGCATAATGTCACATTTTACAATGAAAAAATTAATTTTAAAAGGAAATGGAAATATTATTTAAGGAATCTAAAAACAATTGCTTTGAAAGATATTAAAGGTGGGAGCTTGACATTTTTTTTACTGAAAATTAAAGAATGTGAGAAGATAGTAAAATCTTGACTACACTACATACGGTACTAATAATTATGATTGCATGTAAATTTCTCTTCTTTTTTTTTTTTCTCTTTTTTCTAACAAATATTGAATTCAAGTTATTTCCCACAACTTCAAGTTGTACCTCAAACATACTTAAGTATCAACAAGATTTGTTCATTTTTTTTCAAATAAAGGTTTTGAATTGTACTAATCCTCATGTTTCAAGTGCCCTCATAACAAAAAAAAGTCATATTTCACACATATTTGAAGCATTTGATTTGAGGACATTTTTCAAAGTGCACTCATACTCATAAGAATGTTCAATGGATGCAATTATGATACCATATGCTTGGCCCTTATATAAATCTCCACTAATGTGAGAACATTGTGAATAAGATCATGTATGACTTGTTATTGGCATGTAATGTAGTCTTAGGGACGGGTAGGATATTTATTTGGAATAAGAGTGACTTAATTCCTCCTTGAGCGTCACACTAAATTCGTGCTTTTGACGGTTGATACGTCTTTGGCGTCTGATCCTCTTTGTTGTCATATCTTTTTTTCGACTTCTTCTGAAATCCTTATTCGTTAGAGCTTATCCTTTTTTTCACCCCTTTCTTTTGTTTCTATTTTTTTTTGAGTCGTTATTAGTTGGGACTTTTTTCCACACATTTCTTTTGATGTTTTCTCTATTTTTTTCTTGGAATATTTTCATTCTCTTCTTTCATTGACCCATTAGGGGTGCTTTAGTCTGTATTTATTTCTTTCTTTTCTTTCTTTTTTCCTTTCTCGAGAAGTCGTTTTAGCTTTATTGATTTTGAGAGACTATATATCTATTGACTTTGGCATCTTCAAATTTTGATCATCTCTTATATTCTGCACATCTTTGGTGCGCTCAAGAAGGTTGGGCCAAGAGAGGGATAATGCATGTAAGCACTTAGAAGGATAATGACTGAGATGTGGTTGTCCAAATAACAGTCTCCACGCTCAAAGTGGGAAAACAAGGGAAAAATTTATTTGATATGCTTTGAAAGGCACAATCAAGTAAAAAAGGCCTACAATCCTTTCCCAAACCAAACATTACTCAGGATTTTGCCTCGAAAAACATTCAGGCCATGTTCTAGATCAACGGTGCAATGTAATTTAATTTTAATCCAAAAGCTCACCACAAAATGCACATGAAACCATGAGATTGGTTTTATTCTTATCTTGAAATGCCTGCAAGAGAATTTTCAAGTGTCACTAAAGTACAAATGAGAGGTAGCGAAAGAATCTATAGTTTACCACAAAGTCAGTATTCTCAATCATATCAAACATTTTTACATACTGCCAACTGCATTGGTCTCAACTGAGCAGAATGCATAACTCTTACAATATTTACACAATTTCTATTTATTTTAAAGAATAAATACCGAACTCAAAAAGGGCTGCCTACATATCTCACCGAGATGAGAATCAAGTGTGTGTAGTTGATGAGTCCATGATTTGGACACATTTAGGGCTTTATTTTAATAGATTTAGTGTCCTCAAATGAGTATTTTATGCCAATAACTTATGTAAATCCTTGATTTTCAGGTATTTGGATTAAGGAACAAAACCTGGACACTACTGAGCAAAAAAAGAACAAGGCAGCTGAAAGAACGATGAAAAGAAGGCCTGACGATCGTCTTACCCATTGGGCAAGTCGCCGAATAGCCATGATCTAACCTAAAGTTCCAGTGTGCCAAGCCCTGAAGGAGAAAATCAAGTCGGCGATAGAAAAGAGTAGTCGGCGAGTCACCGAACGGTTCCGCGATGCAGTGCTACATCACCCAAAGTTACAAAACTTGAAGTTGCTTATGGCCAAAGCAAAAAGGCGATGGAATTGAACAAAGGGTGGATCGCCGAGTGGATCGACGATCCTAACTTATTGCATCGAATGGTCCTTCGCAACACATTTTTGGTGACGATAAATACATTTTTAAATTCTTAGTTAAAAATATGTGTTTTCAATATAGGATCATAATTATCAGTTTTGAAGTTTAGAGCTTAGAACTGAGAGTATTGAGACAATATTTTCCTTAGCTTTGAAGAATTGAAGATTTCCATTTTGTAGAAATTGAAAGTGGGTTTTTGAGATTCTTCAGCTTTGACCTTTGTAACGATGACATTAATCTTACCCAAATGATAGAAACATAAATTGGTAACGATTTCTATCTTTTTATGATGTCTAGCTAAAACCCAAATTCTTGGGATGTGATTATGTGATTATGGGTTGATTTAGCTGCTAGGCATTGTTAATTGATAGTTTAAACGTTGTTTAAAAGTGATTTCATTTAGTAATTGTGGCTTAATCTAAAGGGTTGTAGTTGCAAATGCAACTCTACCTTCATGTTTTTAGCTTACTCGAGAGAGATGTTTTAAAACCAAGCTTACTAATTTGATGGTCTCTGGGTATTGGGTTGTCATGTGTTCAGCTCGAGGGAGTGAATCCTAAACCCTTTTCCACAAATTCAGCTCGAGAGAGTGAATGGACTAAAGTGTTGGCTGTTCTTAATTGTTGCTTATTATTGTTCAAGAGAAACCAATTTCATTCAGGGTAAATTGTTTGAGAAAAAATTTATCCCCACTAAAGTCTAGCTTATTCAATGATTTACAACTATTTACTATCAGTTGCAATCACCCATTTGTCTACCTTAGGCCATAATCCAACCACTTCCCAAGAACATGTCTCTATACTTGTTATTTAAATGTTATTTGTTGGTGCAGTTGATAATTACAATCAAAAACCCCTGTTATTTGACATTTGTGTCACCCCAAATTTGAACCATACTTTTATTCGTAAATGTTTTTACCTATGATTGACTTGAACATATTCATGATTTTCTATTGATTCTAAAATACGTACAACTCCTTGTAGGATTCGACCTCAACACACTTAGTTGGGTTATATTACTGACTAAAGATCGTTAGCAATTAGTATTGGATGAAGTGTCCTGATACGTGAAATCAAAATGGTTCCACTACCGGGGAGTGGTGTTACTTGAGAATTTTTAGTTAAGTTGAATTTTGTTCTTCTTAATTATAGTTGAACTTACTTTATTTTAGTCTTGTTTTCCTTGTATATGTTATAAAATAGGAAGAATGAGTATAAACAACAACAATGACAACCAAGTAGGCCATCAAGATGACATTGGAAACCTCAACAATATCAACGAGCCTAATGGTAGTGACCCCATCTTATCGGTGGTATTGGTGCCATTTGCTTGCCTCCGGCCGAAGGGAATGCGGTGTTCCACATCACAAGTATAATGTTGCAGTTCTTGCAATTGAAGGGGCTATTAAGTTGTTTGGCTCATGAGGATCCCCATGAGTATATTAGAAACTTCATGGTTGTATGTGGATCATTCTCCTTCAAGAACATCTCCCAAGAGTCGGTCCAGTTGAGGTTGTTCCAGTTCTCTTTGATGGGAGAGGCACGTAAGTGGCTGGCTGAATTACCACGAGAATCAATCACTTCATGGGAGGAGTTGGTCATCGCATATTATGTGCTATTTTTCCCCCTTTCGAAGATGATGATTCTTCGGGACGACATTCAGAGTTTCACGTGTCTAGAAGGTGAGCCAATTCATGAAACATGGCTGCGATTCAAGAAGTTGGTGCTACAATGCCCAACTCATAGCTTGCCCTGATAACGTGTTGCTGCAGTATTTTTACGGGAGCCTTGACTTGGTAAACAAGGGTGTTGCTGAATAACTTTCTTTGGAATGTTTGATACAACAACCTTATGTGATAGCGGCTCAGCTCTTTGATGGCATGACTCAATCGCTCGGGCATGGTATACCGGTGAAGACCAGGTCTTTGATGAGTCCATAATTTGGACTCATTTAGAGCTATATTTTAATAGAAATTGTGTCCTCAAATGCTTGTTTTATATCAATATCTGATGAAAACTCTTAAGTTTCAAGTATTTGAATATTTAAGGAAAGCATGGACACTATGTCACAAAAAGGAACAAAAAGGTGGAAAAGAGTGAAGAAATGATAGCCTAAGCAACGCCGAGTCCACTTTACGAGTCACCAAAGGGCCTTACTTCGCCTTTTGTTCCAGTGCGCTAAGCCCTAAAGGAAGAGGATCAAATCGGCAGGGAAAATGAGTATTCGGCTTGTCATCGAATAGATCCGCGAGGTAGTACTATACCGCCCAATTATCTAGGATACGAAGATGTTGCAGGCAAGAATGGAAGGAGATGAACCAAACAGTGGGTGAATCGCCAAGTTGATCGGTGATTCTATTTAACGACGCCGAATAGCCCACTTCAACATTTATTGTGAAAGCTATAAATACTATCTTTATTTATAGTTTTTAGGAGTCGAACATTATTATAATTTTCCCTAAGAATACTAGTTTTCTCTCTATTTTTTACTCTAAGTTTGTAACGGTTTGAAAACTTGAAGAAGAGAATAGTTTCATCTCTTTGAGTCTCTTGGATTCTTCTTTATTTGTTCAAATCAAGACTTATTTCTCTATACCCATTTGATTTCAACATCATTGAAGGTATAAATTTCTATTTCTTGATGTGTGGCTAAAACCCTCATTTTTGTAGTGTGATTTAGCAAATATGAGTTAATATTGTTGTTGGGGCTTGCTTGTTGATAGATCAAATGTAGTTTAATGGTGATTTCACCTAGTAGTTGCGGTTTAATTTAATGGGTTTGTAGTTGGAAAGACAAGTCCACCCATGTGTTTTTGTCTTGCTCGAGAGAGAGGTCGCGAAACCAAGACTACCAGACTTATGGCCTAAGGAGTAGGTCAACATGAGGTTTAGCTTGAGAGGGTGAGCCGTAGTCCCATATCCTAACACTCAGCTCGAGAGAGTGAGTGGGGTAAGGCGTAAGCTGGTCTTCATACGACAAGTGAGTGACTGAGAGAAACCCATTTGAAACGGGGTAAGTTGCTCGAGAGAGAACTTATTTCCATTTAAAGCTTAGCCTAGTCACTATTATTCTATAGATTTTCTATCGAAAGCTTGTACCCAATAATCTAGATTAATTTGTTTTGCGGTCACAACCCAAGAATCTCCCCTCATACTTGATTTTTCCTTAAATTTTGCTAGTTTTATTTGATTTCGTGACAAAACTCCCAAATCGATATTTGATACTTTTGTGCACCCCCATTGATTTATAATGTTTTTATCTGTAAATCTCTTTAGCTATGACTAATAGAATGAAATTCTAGTTAGCTACAAATTCTCAAAACCGCTCCCTTGGGACACGACCCCAACCCTCGATTGGGTTACTATATTATCGATGATTGTACACACTCAAACAGTAGTTAGTGTCATCGGTCAAGATAAGCATCAAAATGGCGTTGCTGCTGGGAAGTGTTGTTACTTGAGAATTTTTAGTTTAATAGCTATTTTTTATCCTCATTAGTTATAGTATACTTACTTGATTTTTAGTTTTGGTTTGAGTGTCTGTGTTGAAAGCAGCAATTATGAGTTTCACTGGGAGTATTGGCAGCCAAGTTGGCCATCAGGACGACATTGGTAATCTCAACGATGTCCAGGAACCCCACATCAATGACCCCCATCTCATGAGAGGTGTTGGAGCCATCCGATTGCCCCCAGCTGAGGGAAATGTAGTGTTCAACATAACGAGTACCATGTTCCAACTCTTGCAACTAAAGGGACTTTTCAGTGGATTGACTCATAAGGACTAGCACGAGGATCTTCGAAACTTCTTAGATTTGTGTTGGCCATTCTCATTTAAAAACATCTCTTAGGAATCAGTTCGGTTAAAGTTATTTCATTTCTCGTTGATGGGAGATGCATGCAAATGGCAAGCTGAGTTGCCGCGAGAATCCATCACTTCTTGGGAGGAGTTGGTAACAACATTTCAAGTGCGATTTTTCCCTCCCTCAAAGATGACATCACTTCGGGATAGCATCCAAAGCTTTAAGCGCCTGGTAGGAGAACCTCAACACGAAACCTGGCTATTGTTCAAAAAGTTTGTGTTGCAATGTCCAACTTATGGTTTGCCCGATAATGTGCTACTTTAGTACTTCTACCGAAGTTTGGATTCAATAAACAAAGTTATCGTTGACCAACTCTCGCCAGGAGGTCTAATGCAGCAGCCATAGTAGCATCCCAGCTTTTAAATGGCATGACAACCATCAACATAGTGTGGTACACTCGTGAGGACCAAATCTCTCTTGTCACTTTCCAGTTATCTAAGGAACAAATTGAAAAAGACAATGAGAGAGACCAAAACATGGCCAAGATTATGAAACAACCTGATATTCTATCGAAAAATATCATGGGCGCTAGTGCCCGTGGTATTAATGTCACGAGGGTCGGGACAGCAAATCCTGAAGAAATGAAGTTTGAATCTCTATATAACAGGGAGGTAAATATTCTAGCCAACCAAAGTGGTGGTTATTGTTCAAACTACCCAAGGCAAGGTAGTAACCAAGGTTGGACTAGAGACGAAGGATGGAAGGATCGAGATCGCGAATGGAGGGAACGAAACCCAAATTGGAAGGATAGAGAGAATGATAGATATGTGCCTCTCCATGAGAGGAAAAAGTCCAAGGATCCAAAAGGTGGTAGGCTCGAGGATATGCTCTCATGTATCCTCAACAAAGTTGAAAGGTCAGACAAAATGCTAAAGGGCATGAAAGAAAATGTGTCCACTTTTAACCAGACCCTCACCTCCCATTCGATCTCAATCAAACATTTAGAGACCTAAATGGGTCATATCTCATCTCATCTCAACCCAAGATAGCAAGGGGGTTTGCCTAGTGATACTATGGCTAACCCCAAGAGTGAGGTTTAAAGGTTGACTTTCGTCGTGCCACGACTTTAACTAAGACGATGTTTGGAAAGCAACCCAAAACTCTTTAATTACTTTTTATCCCTAGGTAAAATAGTGGTGTGTTGTTTGTACACGATGAAATAAGGGAAGTGCTTGAAAAAGTAAATGAACGCGAGAAATTCGACCAATTAGCGAGACGCCGACACATTCGGCAAACCTGATTTCTTTCACCGGTTGCCTCAACATATCCTCAGAATGGATCTTGTAAAACTCGGCGGTCTATTGAAATTATTGGCGCATCGCCAACCATGTCGGCGATCTAGATGAAGACCGCCATTGGGATTCCCACTTGCTGCATGAAGACACTATTAAATTTGGCGAAAGATCAAAACATTTGGCGTTGTGCCGAATGATTAGGTGATCCCGATTAACATTGCTAAAAGGACAGAAACTGGATGGTCTTTTTGCGGGAAAAATGCTTAAAAGCTCCATTTTCATGTACTCCCCCTCACTTTTTCCTCTTCACAAACTCACACCAACACTCTAGCTTTACACTTCTCGCATTTTTAAAAGTACTATAGTTGTCAAATTGTGTTCGGAGTCAGATTGCATTGCCGCCTAATAAATCGGTAGCGTCTTAATCTAAAGAAAAGGTTAGCTTCTTAATCCCCATAATTATCTTGCCAATATTGTAACCATTTGAAAATATCGTGATGAAATCTTCTGAATCCTACTTGATTGGATTGAATTATTTATGTGTCAATTTGTTTTCCCTAACCTCGCCTACGCTGTTAAAATGTTGCTTTTCAATGCATCGAGTGGGGTTAATGTATGATGAGTGGTGTTCATATGTTATGGGTCCTGGTCATTTTTTGCTTTAATTGTGTCTTCGGGGGTTGCGAGGTCGATTTTGAGAAGTTGGGTCAAGATCAGGCACGCTGGGAAATTCGGCAAGGAGTGATGAGGTTGCCGAACCACTCCGCGGTTTGCCTAATTGTTGTATCTCGCGCTTATTATCATTCTTAAATTGTTGTGGCGTTTGTAACTTTAGGCGAGAAGCATGAGATTGCCTAAAACACTCGGAGACTCACCAAAAGTCTTCTTGATCGCCTTTTGTCTGCACCCCTAGCCCTTCAGCACTGCGACTTTCGTCGAACTAACCGTGGTTTACCGATAGCATTCAGCGACTCACCAAATGAACTGACCATCGCCGTGCAACTGTTTATCTCTGCTTAGTTCACCAAAACATGTTCTAACGTTATCTCAAGATTTTTGCAAGAATGTCTACACCAAAAATCGTAGGGAGAGACATGCCACCCCAACATATAAGAGCACGAGATTTCAAAAGAGATGAAAAGATAGAAGAACTGGCCAAAGAAATAAAAGAGAACAAGAAAGCAAGATCCAGTAGGAGAATTCCCGTTGACCTTAACGTCACGTCATAGGCTCAAGGGTTCATCAATGCGGTACATGCCTTCGACGCTCATGATGTAGATAGAATGGTTGAGGCTAACATCGCTGCAGAAGCTGAAGTAGAAAGAAAAGAGAAAGAAAACCAGAAGCAGATTGTCAGCATTTCGAGCACTGATGTCAAATAGATTGAGCGACTGGTTAGACAGGATCTCCTCTCTACATCCATCTTTGTCTTTGTTTATTTTTACTTCTGGATATTTATTATTTGCATTTGACGACAAATACCTTTCTTTTTGTGGTGAGGTGAGTCCCACCTTTGCGTGCTATTATTGCTTCTATTTTGTGTGTATATGGGTTGTCTGTTTCAAATTGTTTTATCAATTTTTCATGGATGTTTAAGCTTATGTCTTCTTTTTAAACTAAAAAACTATTTTGACCCAATTTTTGAACCCTCCAAAAATTTTTACTTTTTTCGAAGGCACCTCTTGGGTTGAGAGTGGTTGTTCTCTAGAAAATTTGAGTTTGGGGTTCGATCAATACCGATGACTTGAATAGTGCTCTCAATCAAACAAATATGAGTATACGGCTATGATGAGGCAAAATGAAGTCGCACAAACAATATGTGAACTCTTTGCATCTCATTGTGATTAGACCTGTGTCAAATTGATTCTCTTGTGATGACCGGTGCACACTAGCAAAAGTGTGGAATCTTGTTTGACTTAATTATCGATGCCTTATTTGATAAGTTTATTTTTAACCATGCTTGACAACACATAGAATTTTCCCAATTTGACATATACCTCTCTTGTGAGTGTCTGAATCTCTGTTGAACACCCCTTGATCCTTTCGCCTTCTTTGAAAGAAACTGAATGAAGACTATACCTTTCTAGATCCATCTCCCTTAATCCTCATGATTGTTGGTTTGATTGAAATAGTCAACTTAGGCCAAAAGCCTAAATTGGGGGTGTGGGGAAAAGGAAAAGGAAAAGTCAACGAAGTGCAAGGAAAGTCTCCCTTAACCCATGGTGTTGCGAAATAATGGAAACCCTCCATACAAAAAGAAAGAGAAAAGAGAAAAGAGAAAAGAAAAGAATGAAAAAGAAAGTTGTGAAATAAAGTGCGAAAGAAACGGGTTTTCCAAGCAATCAATGGAAGAGAATTATTATGACTATTGAGCACTAAAGAAAAGGAAAGGAAGTGTTATGAGCACCATAATTCATGAGGATCATCAGTCACTAAGTCTAAATGACTATACCTTTGCACTTAGCCCCATTATAAGCCTTAGAAAGACCTTTTTTATCTTGATAAAGCTGAAAAAAATGTTGACTGGAAAATAAGGGCAAACCTATGAGTGAAAGCACGCATTATGTTCCTCTTTGTGAGAGTGAACGTCGTATCTGATTCTCGAACCTTATATTGATTATACACTTGTGTGTGAAGATGGAATCATCATTTCTATGATGGCATTCGAATGCTTTTTTAGAGCTTGCACTTGCATTTGAAGCAAGTAATGCGAGCTTGGGAATCTTTGATAATGGTGTGTCACAACTTGAATTTTTGAGTACACAATTGATCCTTGCATAAGTAGTTTGAGTCATGTCATGTACATTCATGATTGAGTCTTGTGTAGCACTATTTGAGACATCCTTGTTGAACTCGAGTTTTACTTGAGGACAAGCTAAACTTTAAGTTGGCAGTGTTGATGAGTCCATAATTAGGACACATTTAGGGCTATATTTGTAACGAACTTAAAAATAAACTCGTGAAACTAGATCCTCGTGTGTTGGTTTGTAGTTGGTAATCTTGTATAAATGTTTAAAATAGTGTTAGAGGTCAATTTGGTTGTATTGGAGGTCAAACGTCAAGGGTCGTTCACGACGTCCGGAAACTAGTCTTGCATGTACTAGTGTGTTGTCCTTTATTTGGTGAGTTGTTTGGAGTTAAAGAGTAATGGAAGTGACCCTAGTGTCTACATGAGCATGTTTAGGGTCAAAAACCCGGGTACGACTCCCCAAGGACCACCCTAAGGCCCATGAAGAGGACCCAAACACTGACCTAAAAGATGTTAAAACCAGTAGCCATCCACGAGCCCCATTGACGGGCCGTCAATGGATAGACAGGGAATGGATTGGCTTCATGAGTTGAGACTTAGTCTCCTCACCAAAGACTCCCCAACACCCTCTCTGAACCTTTTGACGAGCAGCCAGGTAGGCCGTCAATCCATCCACGGTCCGTGGATGGTGGCCGTCAATTGGCACTGAGTTGTTCAAAAAATCTGCCAAGCCAAGGGTGGTTTGGTAAATTCCACCCTTGGCCAATTAAATGCATGGACGGTTGTTTTAACTTATTTTAGGTATTTTAAAGGTATTAAAACAAATAAAAGGTATTTTTGAATTCATTCTTCAAATTAAAACTCCCAAAGACTTTCTCTCTCTAAAGTTTTCTCAAGTTCAAGGAACTAGAAGGTGGAGAGCTAGGGTTTCAAATTAAGGGTTTATTCCACCAAATTTCGTTGGAATATCATCAATTGAAGTATGGTGGCTCTTCATCTAGGACTCATCTTCATCCTTGAGTCAATTTCAAACGATTTTACAATGTTTTCAAAAAGTGACTAAAAGCTTGTTTTTAGATTCTATCAAGGGTTCTTGCATGAAAATGATTTGAAACGTTTGGATATGGATTAATTGATGTTTGTTTGTGGTTTTTGAATGAAATACTCCATGAACCCCTGTGTCCTACAAAACCCTAAAATTTGCTATGAAGTGGCTCTATTTCTATAAATTCAAAGTTGATGGAATTATGTGTAATGAAAATTGTATTGATATCTCTTGTGTTGTTTAATTTTTATTCCTGATTAATTGTTGATAATGGGTGAATTATGGATGGTAAGCCTTATGGGTGAAGTATTGGTCATTGCTTGGATTTTGGGGATTTTGGCTATGGCTTTGGATTATGGTAAGAAAGCTTGAACTCTCTTTATTGAATTGTTTGTTGTTGGTATGTTGAATCCACCTTTGGTGGAAGTGTTATATCTTATTCTTGTATGGTATTATTATGAATTGTAGCCATGAAGGCATTGGTGAAGTTGTTGTATAATGTTGGAAAAATGTATTATTGTGAATTGAGGCCATGAAGGGCATTATATGAGTGTTATTATATTGTTGTATTATTATACACATATGAGGCTATATGTAAAGTCCTATATGAAGCTATATGTAAAGTTTGTGTGAACCTATGATGTGAAGATGTTCTAATGGTATTAATGTGATGTTGTATAAAGTGTTATTATGCTAATGTGAAAGCATGTTTCTCTTGAAATGGTGATATTTGGTGATCATGGACTATGACTTAGTAATGGGGCCTTTCTTGGATTTGAGTATCTTGTCTTGTGTCATGAAAGCTTGATTATATGTATGAATGTTTGGTTGGGCTATGACTTAGTAATGGAGTTCTTCCTATAAATGCTAAAAGAGGAATTCCAGGCCAAGACTTGAATTGGTAGACTTAAGCATAGTGCCTTTTTCATGAGTCTAGCTTTCCTAAGTAAATGTATAATCTTGAAGGATGGACCATAGGGTAATGTTCCCTTCATGAGTGAAATGATAGACTTAGAGATGGATGGAGCCGGAACGGCTTGAGAATCCTTATCTAAGAAAGTGAAATGAGCTATCCTTATGAACCTAGATTGGCTATGACTAAGAAATGGGGCCTTTCTTGGGAAGAGGTACTATGAGTTGGTTGAACTAGAAAAGGAACCCTCTCTAGTACATATGTGATTGAATACTCTATGGAAACCAAGGCTA